>JAXIVJ010010749.1:20000-46034 GCA_036785665.1 Chirona hameri | reverse complement strand
ACACACACTCACACACATCAACACACGCACACTACACACACACTCACACTCTAACACACTACACACTACACAGCCTAGCACACACTAACAGCTACACACTACACACTACTACACTACGACTACTGACGACACACGAAACACACACACACACACTACCCATCAACATCACACACCACGTTCTCACGACATACACGACATACACACACACTACACAGCTACACACTACACACACACAGCACACACACACACTACACACTACCACACGACACTACCACACTACACACACTCCACCACTGGACTACTCGTACACATCTACACACGACACGACACACACTCTACACGACACACACACTTACACCACACTACACTACACTACACATACACGACGACACACACTTACTAGCGACACTACACCCACACACAGACACACACACACACACGTACACACACTACAACTACACACGACACACACACACACACACGACATTACAGCACACACACACCGACACGTACGACACTGACACTTCACTCACACGACACACACGACATCACACCACACTACTCACACTGACACTACACACTACACGACACACACGCCACACGACACTTCTACAAATCTAACCGCACGACACACTTGACACTACACACACACACATACACTACAGCGACTACACACCTCACACACACACACTATACACTCACATCTACAGACACTCTTACTCACAGCCACTCGACACGTACCACACACTACACTCACACACACAACACACACACTACACACACACACACTACACACACACACTGACACGACACACTCTTATCGACACACACTCAACACACGACACGCACTCACACACACGACACACACACACGGACATGCGTCACGAACACACACACGACAGACACTACACAGCTACGACACACACACTACACTACACACACTACACACTCATACTACACACACATACACACATAGCACGATTACACTTACACATACAGAACATAGACACAGCATACACGACACAACGATACCACACTACAGTACACACGACACAATTACTACTACACACATACTACACACTCACGATCACTCATACACACACATACACACTACTTGGTACTCTGACACACTGACAGTTACCTACACACATACGACTCACATACATCTACTACACAGCTATTGACACTACACACTACACTACTACACACACATACACACACTAGCACTCACACTACACTACACACTACACACACTTCTTACACTCCAATATACACCACATATACACACATATACACACATATACAGCACATGATACACACTATACACTCATATTACACACATTACACACTATACATACAGCGCTACTTACACTACATGAAATACAGAGACAGTACATAACATTACATACATACGATATACAGGACATAGTACATGACATATACATACATAATCATTACATACATACCTTACTTACTTACTTCTTACTATCGAACTTCTACCTTGACATACTTACTTACTTAACTTAGCTTACTTACTTAGCCTTACCTTACTTGACTTACTTTCGTACCTACTTACGGACTTACGTTACTCTACATTACCTTACCTGTACTTACTTACTTACTTACTTTTAAGGTAACTTACTACTTACTGACCTACGTTACTTCTACGTACCTTACTCTACTTACGTACTTACCTTACTACTTACTTACTACCTTACTTCGTACTTACTTACATTTACTTACTTACTATACTACTTACTTCCTACTTACTTACGTACTTACGACTACGTACTTACTACTTACTTACTACCTTACTTACTTACCTTACCTACTCTACTTACTTACCTTACTTACCTACCTGTACCTACTTACCTTACTTACTTTCTTACTTACTTACGTTACCTTACCTTACCTACCTTACCTTACCTACCTACCTACCTACTTTCTTACTTTAGTTTACTTACTTACTTGTACTTACTTACCTTACCTACTACTTAACTTCTACTAGCCTTACTACCTACCGTACTCTTACTGAACTTACCTTACCTTACCTTACCTACCTTACTTCTACTTACCTTAGCTTCTACTTACTACCTTACTTACTCTACCTTACTTACTTACTTCTTACGTCTGACCTTACCTTACGTTACCTTACTACTACTTACTTACGTTCTACTACCTCTATCTTTACTGTTCTTACTTACCTTACTTACTTACTACTTACCTTACTTACGTACCTACTTACTTACGTGACTGACTTACTTACTTACTACGTTACGGACTGAGGACTACTACTTACATACATGACATACATACTTACATACATACATACATACATACATGACATACATACATGACATACATACATACATACTATACATACATATATACATACATACATACACCACCTCAGCTACACACATCACATACACATCTACTACACACTACACACTACGACACATCTACACATACAACAGCACGACACGACACACGACTAGCTGACACGACTACTGACCAACCAAACAATCTCAGCTACACACCAACAACACCCCCATAAACCCCGATGATACCAACATGTCCCCCAAAATGACCTAAAACCACCCGTCCCCCACCCCCCCCCCACTAAACCCCAATACCTTCAAACCGCGCCCACCCCAAAGTCCCCCAACCACTTAACGCGCAGCCCAATCACTTACCCTGAAAACCCATGACACCCCCCCGTCGGTACCAGAACACCTTCGTTTTTTTCAAAGGACCAACACACATTTCGAAGCCGTTAAAATGTTAAATTATCGCCACCGGTGGCCAATTAACAAATGCATCTGAAATACACGCTCATCATACATAATGTTCACATGCTAGCCGGAGGTCGCAAAATTTAAGATGACTCAGGCAAAAAAAATACCGACTCCGATATACTCAGATTCCGACTCCGTGTCTGCAAGACTGCTTCCGACCGACCAATGACTCTCCCAGCCCGTTTAAGGGCTCTCCAGAATGACCAAGAGCTTTCTCAGACTTGCACGGGGCCCCTCTTAGCCGAACAAGGGCCCCTCAAGTCGACCGAGAGTCCCCCCTAAGGCTGCCAGAAGAGTCCCACAGGCACACTAGGGACCACTGTAGACCGACCGTGGGCCCACTCAGTCCGAATAAGGGCCCCTCAGGCCAACCGAAGGTCTCCTCAAGCTGACCGAAGGCCCCTCAGCCGAAAAAACACCTCTTCAAACTGACCGAAGGCACCTTAGGCCGAAACAGGGCCTTCTCAAGTCGACCAAGCCGACCGAGGGCCATGCAAGCCGACCGAGAGCCCCCTAAGACCGTCAGAGGACCCCTCAGGCAGACCAATGGCTCCTTCAGGCCGCCTGAAAGTCCCCTCAGGACCCCTCAGACCGAAAAAAAAAATCCCCTTCAAGCTGGCTGAGATCCCCTCAGACCGAACGAGAGCCACTCAGGCCAACCGAAGGTTCCTCAGGCCAACTGAGGGCCCCTCAAGCTGACTGAGGGCCCCTCAGGCCAAGCGAGGGTCTCTCAGGCCCACTCAGGGCTCCCTCACGCCGGCCGAGGGTCACTCAGGCATACCGAGGGCCACTCAGGCATACCGAGGGGCCATTCAGGCCCACTCAGGGGCCCCTTACGCCGGCCGAGGTCCCCTCAGGCATACCGAGGGCCATTCAGGCCGACTGAGGCTCCATCAAACCGACAAAGGGTCCGACAGCCCGACAAAGAGCCTCCCAGACAGAACAAAGCTCCTCAGACCGACCAAGGGCCCCCTCAAGCCGGCCGAGGTTCCCTCACGCCTATCGAGGGTCCCTAAAGTCGACCGAGGGCCCTCAGGCCAACCGAGTTCCCATCCAGGCTGACCGAGGACCCCTCCAGGCCGACAGAGGTCCCCTCAGGCCTAAGAAGAGTTCGTCAGGCCGACTGCCACCCCCCCCCCCCCCCCCCTCAGGTCGACCAAGGGCCCCCTCAAGCGCGGGCCGAGGTTTCCTCAAGGCCGACCGAGGGCCCCCTAGTCGACCGAGGGCCCCTCAGGCCGACAGGGGAACCCTCAGGCCAAACAATGGCACCTTAGGCCGACTGGAATCCCCTCAGGTGGGATGAAGGACTCCCCTCAAGTCAACGGAGTGCCCCTCAGGTCGACCGAGCTCCCTCCAGGCCCAACGAGGCTCGCTCAGGCTGACCGAGGGCTCATCAGGGTCAACCAAGGACCCCCTCGAGTCCGACCTCGGTTAACTTCCTGGAAAAGCCATGGACCCCCTAGGCCCCCTAGCCACGATGACCCGATGCCCTTTGATAGCTCGATCCCTCGATGTTCCTCCATATCAAACTATTATTTTAGCACAGATGTTGGATATTTAGGATATTGCAATACCAGGGAACCAAAAAGGCTGCATTAACTATCAACCTTATTCCAGGCAAACGATAAATTTACAACAAATTCCATTGAACACCATTTAAATAGAGCACTCCGATCGCTAATTCGTCATGCTTCCCTCCGCTATTCGCTAATCTGAACGCCCTGAACCTTGTATCTACGGAAACAGTCGCAGATGGAATCACAATGCTCGTATACTTCTAAGATGGAATACTCCTAAGATGGAATCACATCTTGATATGATGAAATACGCAAAATTCAAAACAGAACAATTTGTACGGGTAGTCGTGGAAATTTTGGACGGACACACATTTTGGAAAACATTGGGGGGGCCGGAGCACCATTGGGGGAGGTTCAGCTCAGCATTGGGGGGGGGGGGGGCTCGGGCCCTCCCAAAGAGATATAAAGTTCCGCCCCCTGACAAAAGGATATTCAAAGTTCGTCAAAACTTATCCATTTTATATCCACTACATGCTTGAACAACAATGGTGAAACCTGAATGAAATGATACGTATCCCGATACAAACTGTATCAAGAGTAAATGCTGGATCGACTGCGAACTCAACTTTGTACTTATTGCAAAAAAGACAGAATTATTTACTTATAACGAAACTATTGAAGATTACCCTTTAATGTAAAAATAAATTAAACCGGCACAGCTAGATATCGGAAAACTTATTGATACTCGTTCGATGCTGTTGGGTTAATCCATCGAATTAAACTTCGATGAATCCAATAGACAATTGCCCAATAATTGCATCCGGCTCATGTTACACTTCACCTAACAGTGGCGGCGCCAGCCTTCCGTGACAGGTTAAGTCAGCTTCCAGACAAAACATTTAAGTCAATGTGAGGTCAGAGTTCGGTAAAAACTGGGATAACACACGATGCATGCAGTTGTAACACCACTCATTCCCACTGCGTGAGCAGTGTTCGTTCATTCGGTTGAGACGGGGTATGGTCCACTGAAGATGGAGAAGAAAGTCAGTCAACTGTGGCCACCGATGCATGCATTCTGAGGATTTTGTTAGTGGACTTTGCCTGATATTTGCTGCCAAAATATCCGTAGCTTTCCCTTCTCTCATCTGATCGCATGCAAAGCAACAGCACTGTTAAGACAGCTGACATCATTTTGCAGTTCCGAGGTTCTGTTGATCTCCGATCAGTTTGAAAGCGTCCTCTGGGCACACAAAAACGCCCTGCGGACCTGTCTCGACCGATTCCACACAAAAACGCCCTGCGGACCTGTCTCGACCGATTCCACCGATACCAGATAGGCCCGAGCCGGGAGAATTGCTTTCCGCTGTCCGGAAATGAAGGGCCACTGAACGTTATTCATGTTAGGCTGTGGGTGAAAAGCGACGTTGTAAACACATATTGTGAGATGTGACGGAGACTGGATAGGCTGACAAAAAATGATACTCGATACTCTCGCTCTTATTTGGAAAACAGCGGAATTAAAAATGTTTAGTACGTTAGCAAAACCAGCGAGTCAGCACACTCGATTGGTCAATGGACATCCCAATCTGTAACGCTATCTCCAGTTCTGCCCCACTCTGTAACACTATCTCCAGTTCTGCCCCACTCCGTAACGCTATCTCCAGTTCTGCCCCACTCTGTAACGCTATCTCCAGTTCTGCCCCACTCTGTAACGCTATCTCCAGTTCTGCCCCACTCCGTAACGATATCTCCAGTTCTGCCCCGCTCCGTAACGCTATCTCCAGTTCTGCCCCACTCCGTAACGATATCTCCAGTTCTGCCCCACTCCGTAACGATATCTCCAGTTCTGCCCCACTCCGTAACGCTATCTCCAGTTCTGCCCCACTCCGTAACGATATCTCCAGTTCTGCCCCACTCCGTAACGCTATTTCCAGTTCTGCCCCACTCCGTAACGCTATCTCGAGTTCTGCCCCACTCCGTAACGCTATCTCCAGTTCTGCCCCACTCCGTAACGCTATCTCCAGTTCTGCCCCACTCCGTAACGATATCTCCAGTTCTGCCCCACTCCGTAACGATATCTCCAGTTCTGCCCCACTCCGTAACGATATCTCCAGTTCTGCCCCACTCCGTAACGCTATCTTCAGTTCTGCCCCACTCCGTAACGATATCTCCAGTTCTGCCCCACTCCGTAACGCTATCTCCAGTTCTGCCCCACTCCGTAACGCTATCTCCAGTTCTGCCCCACTCCGTAACGCTATCTCCAGTTCTACCCCACTCCGTAACGATATCTCCAGTGCTGCCCCACTCCGTAACGATATCTCCAGTTCTGCCCCACTCCGTAACGCTATCTCCAGTTCTGCCCCACTCCGTAACGATATCTCCAGTTCTGCCCCACTCCGTAACGCTATCTCCAGTTCTGCCCCACTCCGTAACGATATCTCCAGTTCTGCCCCACTCCGTAACGCTATCTCCAGTTCTGCCCCACTCCGTAACGATATCTCCAGTGCTGCCCCACTCCGTAACGATATCTCCAGTTCTGCCCCACTCGGTAACGATATCTCCAGTTCTGCCCCACTCCGTAACGCTATCTCCAGTTCTGCCCCACTCCGTAACGCTATCTCCAGTTCTGCCCCACTCCGTAACGCTATCTCCAGTTCTGCCCCACTCCGTAACGATATCTCCAGTTCTGCCCCACTCCGTAACGCTATCTCCAGTTCTGCCCCACTCCGTAACGCTATCTCGAGTTCTGCCCCACTCCGTAACGCTATCTCCAGTTCTGCCCCACTCCGTAACGCTATCTCCAGTTCTGCCCCACTCCGTAACGATATCTCCAGTTCTGCCCCACTCCGTAACGATATCTCCAGTTCTGCCCCACTCCGTAACGATATCTCCAGTTCTGCCCCACTCCGTAACGCTATCTTCAGTTCTGCCCCACTCCGTAGCGATATCTCCAGTTCTGCCCCACTCCGTAACGCTATCTCCAGTTCTGCCCCACTCCGTAACGCTTTCTCCAGTCTGCCCCACTCCGCAGACATCTGTATAGAGCTCTGTGGACATTGACTTTTTGTGACAAATCTGATATTCTTGTGACACCCGGTGTTGATACGGTGGTACTGGTGTCACACTAGTGAAACTTAGTCCTAAGTAACAGCGTGGCCAGGAGCGTCGCCACAAAACTTTGAGTGGGGAGACAGCCAGCATTGGGCAGTTTGGGGGAGGCAGCCAGATGTTTGTCCCCCACTCCCATATCGGGCAGGGTCCTAGGATTGCGTTGGAGCTGGGGTGCGGAGTAGAAAATTCTGGCTAAAAATAAACATAGAGTATGGCAAATTCAACCCAAAAAACATATGTACTCGGCTTTATCAATGCCCAAATACCCGTTCACCATAATTACGTTCATTATAATTATTAGTTCACCATTTCACCTATTCCAATTATTACCTGTCTTTCCCTCCACGGGTTGTCCCTATCATTACATCCATAAATAAGTATCAGTGCTCCAATTATCCAATACATTTAAAAACAAGGACTGGAAAATTAACAGTAAAACTCGGGAAAAAGAGTGGAAAAAATAGTGTCAATAGGGTGTCATTTTCCACCCAAATTTCCCACTGCTGCCCACTGCTGCCCATTGCCGGCCACTGCTGCCAACTGCCCACTGCTGCCTACTGCCCTCTGCCCACCAGGGGCGGAAGAAAATATCCAGGGGGGGGGGGGGGGCTTTACAAATCGGAGGCCCCCTACCCTACCCCAAAATTTTATAACTCCCTTGATTTGGGCCACTTTATTTCGAGGGGGCCCCATTTTAAATTTGTTTTTATCTGATATTGACCTCACCTGGGGGCCCCCTGTATCCGCAGTAAATATGAATGAATATACAACCACATACAGGCAACTGGGCGCGTTTCTAAGTGCAACAATGCAGTCTACACTGACAAAGGCAGTGAAATAACCGTTTTTTTCTCTTCAAAGTCAACCGATGACCTCCATAATGAGGTCAATGATAAAAGTTTTCGTGATTTACGCCAATTTTGGGTCACCTGGGAGATCAGCAGTTTACCAAAGACCTTCAAACCGGACACCATTGGCTTCCTCTCGTGACGGGTAACACGCTAGTTTTTTTTCGCGTCTAAAGGTCAATTAGGGGGTCAATCGACAATGTTGCACGAGCAATTAGTTTGGGTGCCGCTCATGCTGGTTTCCAGTGGACTCGTTTCAGACGACTTTTTGACAGGAGGTCCCCGGTACTAGACAGGAGACCCCGTACCAGACAGGAGACCCCCGGTACCAGACAGGAGGCCCCCGGTACTAGACAGGAGAACCCGGTACCATACAGGAGGCCCCCGGTACTAGACAGGAGACCCCCGGTACTAGATAGGATACCCCCGGTACCAGACAGGAGGCCCCAGGTACTAGACAGGAGGCCCCGTACTAGATAGGACGCCCCCGGTACTAGACAGGAGGCCCCCGTAATAGATAGGAGGACCACGGTACCAGACAGGAGGCCCCAGGTACTAGACTGGAGGGCGGAGGCCCCCGGCACTAGACAGGAGTCCCCGGTACTATACAGGAGGCCCGGTACGGTGCCCCCGATACCCGTTAAGGGCCCCGTTCCCGGCAAGGGGCCCATTAGCTGAACACGAATAGGAATGGTCCAGACAATCTCAAAGGCCATTACAAATCGGAGGCCCCCTTAATCCCCTGATTTGGACCCTAAAATTGGAAAACTCCCCGGATTTGGCCCACTTCATTTTGTGGAGGCCCCCATTTTCGCTTTCTATATTTGTATACATGGGACATTTTTTTCTTGAAATCGGCCAGGGGGGGGGGGGGGCTATCGTCCCCATCGCCCTCCCCTTGTATCTGCCCCTGCTGCCTACTGCTGCCTTCTACCCACTGCCCACAGCTGTCCACTGCCCAAGCTCGATCGGCCCGCTTTAGCTCAGACTCCATGTAGCCCTCCAGACCTCCATGTTAACATATATACACCGCGACCGGCCTCCGACCATTGCACTATGATAATACATCGGATTTGAACCATGATGTGCCACCTTTAGATCCTTCGATCCACTGACCTCTCCCGATTTAGAGAAACCAGTCAATGCTTTGCAAGGAACGATCAAGAACGGCAAAAAAGTTGGTTCGGTAGGGTAGTCCTATGCATGTATGATGTAAGTCTATACATTCCTCCAGTAATTGTTGCTGTATGATTTTGCTTCGATCCTTAAAATACAATTTTCCGTGTGATCTTACTGGATCCTTGATCATTTGAAGCTCCGAATAACGGGTCATGCTGTTTCCTGGATTTTATAGACCTTCTTTTCGTTTGAATTTGTTGGATCCTGAATCTTTGGAATACAATATTAACCACTTGATCCTTTGGATCCTGGATTTTTTAAAAGTTATCAAGACTCAACACATGTATGCTCGAGTCTCGACAAATAGGTCAGAGGGCCAGATGGCCAGCTGCAGTGCAGACCCGATCCTATTCCTATTCATAGAGCGCGTGCTCCCCCTCGCCGGTATGGAATTTCAGCCGGCTATTTTCCGACAGCTAAAGTGGGCGTTTCTGATCCGGCCTGAGGTGTTGATGCTCATATTATACCGCTTTGGATTAGCTGGAACAAAGCAGACCCCTTCCCTGACGCCACAAATAGGATACGCTATAGGTAGCTGCGTGTTGAGCTATGGCGTCTGATGTTACCGAGTTCGAAAGTGAATTCAACATTGTTTTCTGCTTTGCCCGTCCAAAGTGTATTAAACAGCATACGCTGATGTTGGTATTGCCTTGGCGTTAGATTCCTTCTGATTAAAAGGCTTTCTATGTAATTATTTGTCAGAGCTTTGTAAGCTTATGTCAGTACCCCAGACGGAGCAGCGCTCCACCACAGCCGCTGTTCCGTGGACACGTCAGCTCCACGGCAGCTCCACAGCAGCTCCACGGCAGCTCCACAGCAGCTCCACAGCAGTTCCACAGCAGCTCCACAGCAGCTCCACGGCAGCTCCACAACAGCTCCAAAGCAGCTCCACAGCAGCTCCACAGCAGCTCCGTGGCAGCTCCACAGCAGCTCCACAGCAGCTCCGTGGCAGCTCCACGGCAGCTCCACAACAACTCCACAGCAGCTCCACAACAGCTCCACAGCATCTCCACAGCAGCTCCACAGCATCTCCACGGCAGCTCCACACCAGCTCCACAGCAGCTCCACAGCAGCTCCACAGCAGCTCCGTGGCAGCTCCACAGCAGCTCCACAGCATCTCCACAGCAGCTCCACAGCAGCTCCACAGCATCTCCACACCAGCTCCACAGCAGCTCCACAGCAGCTCCACAGCATCTCCACGGCAGCTCCACAGCAGCTCCACAGCAGCTCCACGGCAGCTCCACAGCAGCTCCACAGCAGCTCCACGGCAGCTCCACAGCAGCTCCACAGCAGCTCCGTGGCAGCTCCACAGCAGCTCCACAGCAGCTCCACGGCAGCTCCACAGCAGTTCCACAGCAGCTCCACAGCAGCTCCACAGCAGCTCCACACCAGCTCCACAGCAGTTCCACGACATCTTCACAGCAGCTCCACGGCAGCTCCACAGCAGCTCCACGGCAGCTACGGACCAGCTGACACCGTGCACCGACAGCAACAGACATCGGACACCAGTTCTCCAGTTGCAGCCGGGACTGAGCACAATACTCAGCTGCTGATGTCATGAAAAGACAGCCCACGACCCCGCCGCCCTCGTGACCCCGCCGCCCACGACCCCGCCGCCCTCGTGATACCCTGCACCTCCCCTCCCCCTCCCCTCCCCAGCCTGACAGCGGTGCTCGGTGTGGTACACGGTCAACTGAACTAGTGACAACTCTGGTTCAGTTGTCACTGGTTCAGTTGGCTCTGGTTCAGTTGGCGCTGGTTCAGTTGGCACTGGTTCAGTTGTCACTGGTTCAGTTGTCACTGGTTCAGTTGGCACTGGTTCAGTTGGCACTGGTTCAGTTGGCACTGGTTCAGTTGTCTCCGGTCCAGTTGTCTCCGGTTCAGTTGTCTCCGGTTCAGTTGTGCCTGGTGCAGTTGGCACTGGTTCAGTTGGCACTGATTCAGTTGGCACTGGTTCAGTTGGCACTGGTTCAGTTGTGCCTGGTTCAGTTATCACTGGTTCAGTTATCACTAGTTCAGTTGTCACTGGTTCAGTTGTCCTGGTTCAGTTGGCACTGGTTCAGTTGGCACTGGTTCAGTTGTCACTGGCTCAGTTGTCACTGGTTCAGTTGTAACTGGTTTAGTTGTCACTGGTTCAGTTGTCACTGGTTCAGTTGTCACTGGTTCAGTTGTCATTGGTTCAGTTGTCCTGGTTCAGTTGCCACTGGTTCAGTTACCACTGGTTCAGTTGTCACTGGTTCAGTTGTCCTGGTTCAGTTGTTACTGGTTCAGTTGTCCCTGGTTCAGTTGACATGGAACCGCTCAGTATACAGAGCCGCCCCTGAACACTCCCCCGATGGATTAAATACAATATGTATGCCATTACTGACAATCGTTCAGCACTTTTCCCAAGGTTTAGGCCAACTTAACTGCCCCCACAGACTTGGTCCGGCCGCCGTAATAAAACTGATGAAAAGACCCATAATAAACATAACAGCTGTAGGGCTTCAGTGCTGACACACAATTGCGGTGGTGGCAAACACGTTTTCCGACATTTCTGGACGAAAACAAATCTATTTATTTCAGGACTCCTTACATATGTGGTATGTGGTCAACCACAGCATTGAATCATTATCCCTTTAAAGGGAATGCTTCACCTTTGTATTGGTTTTGAACTGAGATAGCCATTATCTTTGGCCGGTATTGAAATGTCGAAAATACTAAGGTCATTTTCCCAAAAACTTAGCCGTTTTTAAGCAATTTAATTTATAGTTTGCAAAATGGGGTCCAGGCTAGTGCCGCCGCTGATTGGCTGACAGCCACTTTTCCCGCCAACCCCACTTTGTCAGCCAATCAGCGCGGTCTATAGCTCAATAATGACGTCATCATCCCAAATTTAACAACTAATTTGTATAAAATTAAGTGACTTTTCGAGATAAAAAATATCACCATCGTTTTCAGCAGCACTTTCTTCATATTCTCGACTACCACCACCAGCATATATTTGACAACTTCCAGAAAGGTGAACCATTCCCTTTAAAGGGACTATACGGGTTTCCGTCCTGAAAGTAAATGCACTCTTTTGCAGTTGTATGAGCTTTAAACACGTTTAAGACATATAACAAGGACCTCAATGTTCATTTAGTCCATTATTTCAGCAATTATCAGCGTTAAAACTTTGGCGTTTTTCGAGACTAGTATCAGCTAACAAGTATTTGATCGGCACTACTGTCCACCACTTGTATCTTAAGATCAATTTTAGAGTTTTGAATTATCTGCAAGTCCTACACTGGATCAAAAAAATAGTATGCAATTCAAAACTGACGGGACTTTGTATTTCTACACACTGTTCGTTGAGGTTTTGTGTTTTTGTGGTTGCATTATCTCTTACCTTTAGCGTTGAGAATTTGGTGGTGGCGTATTAACTTCTTGGCACGAAAATTCATGAAAAATATAGAATTTTATGAGAAAACTAGGTAACTGCTGCTGTCGTTGGAACAAAACAAGTTTATTTTCTTTCAAATATTGCTTATTTTACCGGAAATATACCATAAGTGAGGTGTTTTTATTAGCATAAAAGAGATGACTGGCTCTGCCTCAGCCGGTCCTGCAGAAAATACGCGGTGGCATCACCGCGCACTTTGGAATGTCCTTACGTGCATAAGAGGTCATTTCCAGAAAAATGTGGCCACCGTGGGACTTCTACCACCTTCATAAGTACGTTTTACTATGTAACTCAATTATTCTGGGAAAAACCCGTATAATCCCTTTAATACCACCAGTAAAACGCCTTTTTGGGCGATGACCGAGCGAGCGCGCTTTGGTAAAGCTAAAACAGGTTTGAAATATGAAACGGTAAGGGAGCACACGTGGTAGTAACACAGTCATTTTAGTCCTCCAGAAAAATTGCCAGGCCTCAATGTATGCCAACATAAAAATTAAGTTGCATTACATTGTTCATGATCTTCTTTCTCAAATCCGCCAAAAGGGAGTACGTCCTGAGCGCTGCATGCTTCAGCGTATAAATTAATTACCGAGCGGGCGCGAAGCGCCCGTGAGGTTTTTCGTCAACTTACAAGACAAATTTACATTTGACCCGGCCCGACCCGGCCATACAGACGTTTTCGGAAGCTAATAACTTTGCAACCACTGCTCCGATTGAGATTGGGTCTTCACCATTGGATAGGTCCATCAAATCAATTTTGTTTTGGATATGGTGCGTTCTGATAGAGGTGGTACCACAGCGCGTGGCAGTTGGCAAACGCGAACGTCCAAATGAACAAAAAAACTTTCTAAAATGATTCTTGATCAAATATAGCTGTATTATTCTAAGCATTGATTTATACGCCGAAGCATGCAGCGCTCAGGACGCACTCCCTTTTGGCGGATTTGGAAAGGAGATCATGAACAATTTAATACAACTTAATTTGTATGTTGGCATGCATTGCGGCCTGGCAATTTTTCTGGAGGACTAAAAGATGTGTTACTACCACGTGTGCTCCCTTATCGTTTCATATTTCAAACCTGTTTTAGCTTTACCAAAGCGCGCTCGCCCGGTAATCACCCAAAAAGGCGTTCTACTGGTGCTTATAATAATACAGCCATTTTTGATCAAGAATCATTTTTGCAGTTTGTTTTTGTGTGTTCATTTCGACATTCGCGTGTGCCAACTGCGACGCGCTGTGGTACCACCTATATCAGAACGCACCATACCAAAAACAAAATTGATTTGATGGACCTATCCAATGGTGAAAACCCAATATAAATCGGATCAGTGGATGCAAGTTATTAGCTTCCGAAAAGCGTCTGTATGGCCGGGCCGGTTCGGGCCGGGTCAAATGTAAATGTATCTAGTAAGTTGACGAGAAACCTCACGGGAGCTTCGCGCCCGCTCGGTAATTAATAATGGTACGGACGGACTTTGCCAGCCAAAACCTTAAACAAACATATTCCCAACAAGTCAATTTACAAACCAATCGGTATTCTTAATATACGCACAACATATGTCGTGTGTGGATTAAAATGCTGATGATGGACGCTATATAACAGACACGGTCACACTTTCTGATCATCCACAGTACGCCACACATAGAAAGAAGCATAGTTCCACGCCGCTCTCCTATAAATATAAAACCACACACGACCTGTTTCCGGTCCCATCCAATGTGTGACAGTAGCGACTGGTTAAATTCTGAGCCTGATAGCCCGCCACCGAAAACCAGGCTGTCTGTGTCCCCTGCCCGAGCCAAGTTATCGCCGCCAACTGCTTTGTTCTTTAAGTTACGGAGGCACATAAAGTGTTCGTTTTTGTAATCCCGGGCGCCTTTATAAGCTGTTTGACAGATTTAGAGCCAGCTCGTAATCCAGCCTTTCTCGGCTCCCCTTTCCCAATCTAGTTCGATAGTAAATCAGCCTGCATCACAAAAGTTATTGCCGGAAGAAGTTTCCGAGTCGATACGGGGAGGTGCAAATGATGTTATCAAGTTGTAACTTTTCGAGGACGTTCCGGTCGATTTGTTTAACTTTGTTGAGCTAATCCCGCAGAAATAGTGCCAAGCTGACTGGACTTCCGCACTGGAACCTGTTCGGAGCAGCCGCACGAGGACGGCTGGCTCGGAGCAGCCGCACGAGGACGGCTCGGAGAAGGCGCAGCACGAGGACAGCTCGGAGAAGCCGCACGAGTACGGCTTGGAGCAGCCGCACGAGGATGGCTCGGAGCAGCCGCACGAGGACGGCTCGGAACAGCCGCACGAGGACGGCTCGGAGCAGCCGCACGAGGACGGCTCGGAGCAGCCGCACGAGGACGGCTCGGAGAAGCCGCACGAGGACGGCTGGCTCGGAGCAGCCGCACGAGGACGGCTCGGAGGAGCCGCACGAGGCCGGCTCGGAGGAGCCGCACGAGGACGGCTCGGAGCAGCCGCACGAGGCCGGCTCGGAGGAGCCGCACGAGGACGGCTCGGAGCAGCCGCACGAGGACGGCTGGCTCGGAGCAGCCGCACGAGGACGGCTCAGAGTAGCCGCACGAGGACGGCTCGGAGGAGCCGCACGAGGCCAGCTCAGAGTAGCCGCACGAGGACGGCTCAGAGCAGCCGCACGAGGACGGCTGTTCCCCGGTACGGCATCGTCGCGAACAGAAAACAGCAGAATCACCCGAAACAAAGACCGAACAGATTATTTCTGCTGGCAGACGAACCTGCTTGCCACGCACCGTCCATTGTTTCCGCCTTACATTGATGTGTTCTCCGACTTGCGAGTTGCGCTTGAGCGGCATCACATGGTAACCGATTGAATTGACGAGGACAGTGGCTAGCGCTTGAATGCAAGCAGCAAACAACCAACATGACCGACTCACAAGCAACGTCTAACTCGCAGCCAGCTCCCAGCGACCTCTGCTGGGCGTGACCGGAGGTCAGTGACCTCTGCTGGCCGTGACCGGAGAGCAGTGACCCCGGAGCTGCAGGCGGACGAGAGGCGTCCGGAGACCGTTTCGCCGCGGGCGAGATGTACCAACATTGTATTCTGGAGCCCGAGCGGCCGCTCAGCTCTGCAATCGACTATCTTCTGGAGCCAGAGGGGCGCTCAGCTCTGCAATCGACTGTCTTCTGGAGCCCGAGCGGCCGCTCAGCTCTGCAATCGACTGTCTTCTGGAGCCCGAGCGGCCGCTCAGCTCTGCAATAGACTGCTGTCTTCTGGAGCCCGAGCGGCCGCTCAGCTCTGCAATTGACTGTCTTCTGGAGCCCGAGCGGCCGCTCAGCTCTGCTGACTGTCTTCTGGAGCCAGAGCGGCCGCTCAGCTCTGCAATAGACTGCTGTCTTCTGGAGCCCGAGCGGCCGCTCAGCTCTGCAATCGACTGTCTTCTGGAGCCCGAGCAGCCGCTCAGCTCTGCAATCGACTGCTGTCTTCTGGAGCCCGAGCGGCCGCTCAGCTCTGCAATCGACTGTCTTCTGGAGCCCGAGGGGCCGCTCAGCTCTGCAATAGACTGCTGTCTTCTGGAGCCCGAGCGGCCGCTCAGCTCTGCAATAGACTGCTGTCTTCTGGAGCCCGAGCGGCCGCTCAGCTCTGCAATCGACTATCTTCTGGAGCCCGAGCGCCCGCTCAGCTCTGCAATCGACTGTCTTCTGGAGCCCGAGCGGCCGCTCAGCTCTGCAATCGATTGTTGTCTTCAGGAGCCGGGGCCGCGGTAAATCCGCGAGCCGGACAGGCCACTAACCGCCGCCGCCATGCCATTCGACCATTACCTGGCCGGCACGCCAGTAATGGATCGGACTGAGACTTCTGGGCGGACGGGGCGGACGGGGCGGCACGGCCACCGGCGGCACGGCCACCGGCGGCACGGCGGGCCCGGCGGCCACAAACGAGGAATAATGTTCCGGCGGCCACACAGCCTGTCCTGACAGACAGGGCGGACATCGCTCCGACTACAGATATGGACATTGGACATGTTCACATCCGCCAACATGTGATGATGTCTGCCGTAATGCCAGACTCTCCGCTCACATCTAATTCTCCCAGATTGGGCAAATATAAACAGATTAGGCGTTAACCTTTCTCCCATCCCGTTAGATCATGAGCCTTCGGGCGCCGCTCGTCCCGACACCGTCGCCCCGTGCGCTGGGTTCAGGATTTTCCGTGCAGAAAACATCGCGTGTCTTTGACCGGCGCCTTATCTCGTCCGAAGTGACACGGCCTGGGGCGCCTTCTCTCGTCCGACACGTGACACGGCCTGAGGTGCCTTATCTCGTCCGACACGTGACACGGCCTGAGGTGCCTTATCTCGTCCGACACGTGACACGGCCTGAGGTGCCTCATCTCGTCCGACACGTGACACGGCCTGAGGTGCCTTATCTCGTCCGACACGTGACACGGCCTGAGGTGCCTTATCTCGTCCGACACGTGACACGGCCTGAGGTGCCTTATCTCGTCCGACACGTGACACGGCCTGAGGTGCCTTATCTCGTCCGACACGTGACACGGCCTGAGGTGCCTTATCTCGTCCTACACGTGACACGGCCTACGGTGCCGGCGCGGCCATCGGACGGAGTGCAGTCGACCGTCAGGTGTCATGCTGTCCAGGTATCAGGTGTCATCAGGTGTCATGCTGTCCGTCGTCTGTCTTCGGTCGTGACTGATCCTCGAGTCACTCACTACCTGACTACTGGACGGCTCCCAGGGTCACTGTCTGGTGACTGCCCAACCGTCACGACCAGTTAATGCTGGTGGCGCCACAGATAGCTACGCCTTTTGTTTCCTGTGATAAGTTTAAAATAGCAGGTAGTTCAGCAAAAAAGCAGACCTGATAAAAATTCAAAGACCCAAGTGCATAAAGGATAGGTTAAAAGGAAATATTGATAACAAGTTACCACCATTACGGATCTACAGATATTGCATGCTTCAGCATAGCAAAATGTTCTACATTGGTTACGAATTTTTGAGTTGTTTCTTCTCTCCCTGCTCTGCCCACCTCTCCGTCGATCTACCATCCCCCTATCATCGGCGCCGGGGGGGGGGGGGGCGCCAGCGGGCCCTATGTCGTCGATACCGAAGACCGCTTCCGGTTGAGTAGCATTACATGGTAACTGATTAAATTGACAAGCACAAGGAATTGACAATTGACAAGAACGGCGGCCCTAGGTCGCCGCGTCGGGGCGGATGGTAACGCTCCTCCAGGGGGGGGGGGGGGTGGTCAGGAGGTACTGTCTGAGAACAGGCGATTTGGTCCGGCTGAGGGCAGACCAGCCGCACTGTACTGAACAGCGGGACAGGCGGCAGCAGGAGGGACGGGACAGGAGCAGGCGGCAGCAGGAGGGACGGGGCACGAGCAGGCGGCAGCAGGAGAGACGGGGCAGGAGCAGGAGGCAGCAGGAGGGACGGGGCAGGAGCAGGAGGCAGCAGGAGGGACGGGGCAGGAGCAGGAGGCAGCAGGAGGGACGGGACAGGAGCAGGAGGTAGCAGGAGGGACGGGGCAGGAGCATGCGGCAGCAGGAGGGACGGGGCAGGAGCAGGAGGCAGCAGGAGCGACGGGGACAGGAGCAGGCGGCAGCAGGAGGGACGGGGCAGGAGCAGACGGCAGCATGATGGACGGGGGCAGGAGCAGGAGGCAGCAGGAGGGACGGGGCAGGATCAGGCGGCAGCAGTAGGAACGGGGCAGGAGCAGGAGGCAGCAGGAGGGACGGGGCAGGAGCAGGAGGCAGCAGGAGGGACGGGGCAGGAGCAGGCGGCAGCAGGAGGGACGGGGCAGGAGCAGGCGGCAGCAGGAGGGACGGGGGCAGGAGCAGGCGGCAGCAGGAGGGACGGGGGCAGGAGCAGGCGGCAGCAGGAGGGACGGGGCAGGAGCAGGAGGCAGCAGGAGGGACGGGGCAGGAGCAGGAGGCAGCAGGAGGGACGGGACAGGAGCAGGCGGCAGCAGGAGGGACGGGGCAGGAACAGGAGGCAGCAGGAGGGACGGGGTAGGAGCAGGAGGTAGCAGGAGGGACGGGGCAGGAGCAGGAGGCAGCAGGAGGGACGTGGGCAGGAGCAGGCGGCAGCAGGAGGGACGGGGCAGGAGCAGGCGGCAGCAGGAGGGACGGGGGCAGGAGCAGGAGGCAGCAGGAGGGACGGGGGCAGGAGCAGGAGGCAGCAGGAGGGACGGGGGCAGGAGCAGGAGGCAGCAGGAGGGACGGGGCAGGAGCAGGAGGCAGCAGGAGGGACGGGGCAGGAGCAGGCGGCAGCAGGAGGGACGGGGCCAGCAGATCCGCCGCTTCATACCTTAGCGCGTCTGAAATCATTCGAGTCGAATATAGCAGGCTTTTACTGAGAGAGGCAGGTTTAATTTAATAGAAGGTGGTTGATCAATACTCATACAAGCGCTCCCGTGCTGAGTTTCTGACTACTATACCGTTGTCGTTATTGATCCAGTGCATAATTCACTTATGTTCACACATCCGAGCCGAATTTGAAATCGATCTCGACAGCACTCGGAAATTACAGACGTGCATTATTGAACACTAGTGCGAGTGAGATCCGGCGCGCAGCACCAAACATGTGATTACACGTAATCCAAGTTACGCCAGACGAGGAGTGAGTCTGTGGCCCTCGCTGAGGGCTGGTGCCAGCCAGGGCACGGCCAGAGGGGGTCAGATGTCCAGAGTTACCTAACTAGTTACAGCTGAAATTACAATACCACGGCACGGATACAAGGTAAAATTGATCAAGATTACGACTATGTAGACGTAAAAATCAAATCGTGTCGAGATTCGAAAAAGTCCGAAATATAGGTTCACCGGGATCCGGATCCAGAAGTTTCTCGGTTTATGGATCATGTTCATGCTGGTTGTAAAGAGATCTTAAAGATGCTGGATCATA
The DNA here is from genome assembly GCA_036785665.1 of Chirona hameri. Taxonomy (NCBI): domain Eukaryota; kingdom Metazoa; phylum Arthropoda; class Thecostraca; order Balanomorpha; family Balanidae; genus Chirona; species Chirona hameri. The sequence continues at coordinate 26,261 of JAXIVJ010010749.1, read as the reverse complement.
TGTATGTTTCCCCACGAAATATTTGGGGTGCTGGATCCTGGGGAAACCTAAGTGACATGGGACCCGGATTCTATGTACAATAATCTTATTTTGAGATCTTTGGAATTCTGAACCCAAAACAACATTTTCATCGCAGATTTGTTGTTAATCCTGAAACATTTCTTATTTTTGTTCGTGATTCCAGGGATATCCATTCCCTTGGATTGGATTGGAATCCCTTGGATTCGATCAGTAGTTCTCCGTTTCAATGGTATGGTTTTGTATGACCAGAATGACTCGTTACCCCCCCCCCCCCCCCCCCCCCTCATCGCGCAGATCACAGTTCTTCGCTTCATGCTATGCGGTACAGTATAACTTCAGGCGTTTACTACTAGTCCCATCTAGGGACGGGAATCTCAGCTTCATGCTATGCGGTACAGTATAACATCAGGCGTTCACTACTAGTGCCATCTAGGGACAGGAATATACATACGTTGATATGTGGGCTTCTTAGCCTAACGAAGCGGTTCCCATCGGTTATAGGGAAATAATGACTTTTTCCCACAAAAAATGGAGTTAGCACTTTAAATCGACAGATGAGGCCAAAATATGATGTAAATTCATCGCATTTTGCATATAAAAATATCTTCCGAGAGATATTGGCAGTTTCCTACCGATAAGCGTTCCACACTTTTAACGACCGGTACTTGCAAGTTACTTTTCGGTTTCCATCAAACTCCGGCTTTTCCCGTATTGCTTTTTTACGCAATGGTGTGAAAAATATATTTTGCGTTCTGCTTGTTGTGATTATATGCCTACACATCCTTTACAATTAACAAACAATACAAAAACTGACAATTCAATCGGAAGCTCATCGATGCACGACGACGGCGACCTATTTAGTGTCGGCGATTTGTTTCGAAGTGTCAATTCAACAACGTTGAACAGATTGATACAAAAGCGCCAGAGATGTGTCGCTTTCCAATAGTGGAGGGAAAAACAATCATTAATTTTCCAAAACTTCCAACTTTGAATTAGGGAATAATTGTATTTAATTCTTAAATTTATACCACATCATTTTAATAACATAACGGTAGCCAAATAAATTGTTGCTAACCAAATCAATACGTCATTATGTCCCTTTAGCCCTCGCCCGGGTAGGGGGGTGGATGCCACCCCCTCGGTTTTTCTGGAATAACTCGCGTAGTTTCTAACCGATTGCGATGAAACTTTCAGTACCCTACTGTTGAAATATTTGACACAGAATCTGACAAATTTGAATTTCTAATCCACATGACCCGTGATCTATGACCTGTTTCTCAAGGTCATATCAGGCGCAACTGGCGTCCCGCAGATCGATGCTTGTAACTTGTGCAGTTTCCGAGTGTGTGTTGTTCAGGAGCATATGCAAAGGTGTTTACAGGTGACAGTTGTGGTTTCTACTGAGATTGTGACCTCGATTGACCTTTTCAGAGGTCAACTGAGGTCATTGACCTCCGATGACCTCATGACTTTTGTGGGCTTCTGGCGGTTTCTAGGGACAATTTGTGACGCTGATTTCAAATTTGGGATCCATTTTAGATAATTATATGTTCCACTGGGTTCATACACATCCACAGGTCAACCGAGGTCACTGACCTCAGATGACCTGACATGACCTTTTTGGAATTTGGCAGTTTTTAGGACATTTTGTGACGCTGATTACGAATGTGGCACCTATTAAGCATTATGATATGCTCATTCACCATTCTAGCTCGATAAAATTCAATTTATACGCATTTTCTATTTGGATGACTTTTGGGTCATTGACATGACCTCAGAGGTCACCTCATGCCCCTTGACCTTAAAAGCGGGTATCAACGGCTTCCTCTCGTCACAAGCAACACGCTCGTCTTTGAATCGAATCTCTAGCGCTCAATTAGGGGCGAAACGCTAAGGGGGGGGGGGTGGTCGCCTACCGGAACACGTAGTGATTTTGCCCTACCCGGGCGAGGGTTAAAGGGAAATAATGACCTTTTGATTTTGTTAGCAACATTTGTTTTGGCTACCGTTATGGTATTAAAATGATGTGATCTAAATTTAAGAATTAAATCAAAGTATTCCCTAATTCAAAGTTGGAAGTTTGGACAAATTAAAAAGCAAGTACATGTACTTCTTTCGGAGTTCATGATCGGTGTTTTCCCTCCACTAGTGAAGCGCGACATATCTGGGCGCTTTTGTATCAATCTGTTCAACGTTTAATATGAATTACCTCTCAACAAATCGCCGACACTAAATAGGTCGCCGTCGAAGTGCATCGATGAGCTTCCGATTTAATTGCACTTTTTTAAAATGCTTGTTGATTGTTCATAAAAGCTTGGCACACAAAAGATAGAGTGCAGGAAACATATTGCATGATAAATAACAATGCGTAGGGAGGCTAATTTACTCAATTCGTTACCGAGTACTTGCTTTACTGAATTCGTTACCGAGTACTTTTATGATAAATAACAATGCATAGGCAGGCTAATGTTAGCTCGGACAGTGAATTCGTTACCAAGTACTTGTGAGTACCGACCGTTATAAGCGTGGAGCTTATCAGCTCTAACTTGAAATATCTTTCGGTAGGGAAGTTTTAATGCAAAATGCGATGAATGTATAATATATTTTGGTCTCGTCTGTCGATTTCAAGTAATAACTCAATGTTTGTGTGAAAAGGTCATTATTTCCCTTTAACAGCAGGTAAACCGTAATAACATAATGCTGAGCATCGCATAGCATACATTATATTTGACACTCTTTCCGATCACATGGTGACAGTGAAACAGGAACAGGGACAGATTGTGTGCAGTGAGTGCCATCATCTAACGAATCGGCTACAATATCTCACTTAGCTACTGAGCCGCCGTTACCGCCGTCCGACGGCTCCATTCCCCCGTTACCCCCGTCCGACGGCTCCATTCCCCCAAGTATGGTAAGCACTCCCTATTTCAGAACCACTGGATTAGAATGGTGATTCACTCGCAATGGGGTTTCTGTGCCCATATATGGCAAAACTGAGACAGACTGGGTCCGGTCGTGACTGTGAAGGCGAGACGGCAGCCTGCTGACGTGTCCCCCCCCCCCCCCCACCCGACTACATCCGTCACGTGCCGCCACAGGATGGGTCACCAGGTCAGGAGGGCCGCACCCGATACCGACACCGGCCACCGCCGCCGCCACAACAAACAAACAACAAACAAACAAACAGCAGTGCAGCACAACCCGTCACGACACGACTGGACCGGACATGACACGACTGGACCGGACATGACACGACTGGACCGGACATGACACGACTGGGCCGGACATGACACGACTGGGTCGGACCCGACACGACTGGGCCGGACCCGACACGACTGGGTCGGACCCTACACGACTGGACCGGACCCTACACGACTGGGTCGGACCCGACACGACTGGGTCGGACCCTACACGACTGGACCGGACCCTACACGACTGGGTCGGACCCGACACGACTGGGTCGGACCCTACACGACTGGACCGGACCCTACACGACTGGGTCGGACCCGACACGACTGGGCCGGACCCGACACGACTGGACCGGACCCGACACGACTGGGCCGGATCCGACACGACTGGGCCGGACCCGACACGACTGGGCCGGACCCGACACGACTGGGTCGGACCCGACACGACTGGGCCGGACCCGACACGACTGGGCCGGACCCGACACGACTGGGCCGGACCCGACACGACTGGACCGGACCCGACACGACTGGACCGGACCCGACACGACTGGGCCGGACCCGACACGACTGGACCGGACCCGACACGACTGGGTCGGAACGGACACGACTGGGCCGGACCCGACACGACTGGGCCGGACCCGACACGACTGGGTCGGACCCGACACGACTGGGTCGGACCCGACACGACTGGGTCGGACCGGACCCGACTGGGCCGGACCCGACACGACTGGGTCGGAACGGACACGACTGGGCCGGACCCGACACGACTGGGCCGGACCCGACACGACTGGGTCGGACCGGACCCGACTGGGCCGGACCCGACACGACTGGACCGGACCCGACACGACTGGGTCGGACCCGACACGACTGGGTCGGACCCGACACGACTGGGTCGGACCCGACACGACTGGGCCGGACCCGACACGACTGGGCCGGAACCGACACGACTGGGTCGGAACGGACACGACTGGGCCGGACCCGACACGACTGGGCCGGACCCGACACGACTGGGTCGGACCCGACACGACTGGGTCGGACCCGACACGACTGGGTCGGACCCGACACGACTGGGTCGGACCCGACACGACTGGACCGGACCCTACACGACTGGGTCGGACCCGACACGACTGGGTCGGACCCGACACGACTGGGTCGGACCCGACACGACTGGGCCGGACCCGACACGACTGGGTCGGACCCGACACGACTGGGTCGGACCCGACACGACTGGACCGGACCCTACACGACTGGGTCGGACCCGACACGACTGGGTCGGACCCGACACGACTGGGCCGAACCCGACACGACTGGACCGGACCCGACACGACTGGGTCGGACCCGACACGACACGACTGGGCCGGACCCGACACGACTGGGTCGGACCCGACACGACTGGGCCGGAACCAACACGACTGGGCCGGACCCTACACGACTGGGCCGGAACCGACACGACTGGGCCGGAACCGACACGACTGGGCCGAACCCGACACGACTGGACCGGACCCGACACGACTGGGCCGAACCCGACACGACTGGGCCGGACCCGACACGACTGGGCCGGACCCGACACGACTGGGCCGAACACGACACGACTGGGCCGGAACCGACACGACTGGGCCGGAACCAACACGACTGGGCCGGACCCGACACGACTGGGCCGGACACGACACGACTGGGTCGGACCCGACACGACTGGGCCGGACCGGACACGACTGGGCCGGAACCGACACGACTGGGCCGAACCCGACACGACTGGACCGGACCCGACACGACTGGGCCGAACCCGACACGACTGGGCCGGAACCGAACACGACTGGGCCGGACCCTACACGACTGGGCCGGAACCGACACGACTGGGCCGGACCCGACACGACTGGGCCGGACCCGACACGACTGGGTCGGACCCGACACGACTGGGCCGAACCCGACACGACTGGGCCGAACCCGACACGACTGGGCCGGACCCTACACGACTGGGTCGGACCCGACACGACTGGGTCGGACCCGACACGACTGGGTCGGACCCGACACGACTGGGCTGAACCCGACACGACTGGACCGGACCCGACACGACTGGGCCGGACCCGACACGACTGGGCCGGAACCAACACGACTGGGCCGGACCCTACACGACTGGGCCGGAACCGACACGACTGGGCCGGAACCGACACGACTGGGCCGAACCCGACACGACTGGACCGGACCCGACACGACTGGGCCGGACCCGACACGACTGGGCCGGACCCGACACGACTGGGCCGGACCCGACACGACTGGGCCGAACCCGACACGACTGGGCCGGAACCGACACGACTGGGCCGGAACCAACACGACTGGGCCGGACCCTACACGACTGGGCCGGACCCGACACGACTGGGCCGGACACGACACGACTGGGTCGGACCCGACACGACTGGGCCGGACCGGACACGACTGGGCCGGACCCGACACGACTGGGCCGAACCCGACACGACTGGGCCGGACCCTACACGACTGGGCCGAACCCGACACGACTGGGCCGGAACCGACACGACTGGGCCAGACCCTACACGACTGGGCCGGAACCGACACGACTGGGCCGGACCCGACACGACTGGGCCGGACCCGACACGACTGGGCCGGACCCGACACGACTGGGCCGAACCCGGCACGACTGGGTCGGACCCGACACGACTGGGCCGAACCCGACACGACTGGGCCGGACCCTACACGACTGGGCCGAACCCGACACGACTGGGCCGAACCCGACACGACTGGGTCGGACCCGACACGACTGGGCCGGAACCGACACGACTGGGCCGGACCCTACACGACTGGGCCGGAACCGACACGACTGGGCCGGACCCTACACGACTGGGCCGGACCCGACACGACTGGGCCGGACCCGACACGACTGGGCCGGACCCGACACGACTGGGCCGAACCCGACACGACTGGGTCGGACCCGACACGACTGGGTCGGACCCGACACGACTGGGCCGGAACCGACACGACTGGGCCGGACCCGACACGACTGGGCCGGACCCGACACGACTGGACCGGACCGGACCCG
>JAXIVJ010010749.1:0-17500 GCA_036785665.1 Chirona hameri | reverse complement strand
CATATTAAATGATGGAGGGGACAAAGGAATCCGCCGCCGAACCGAACATCCCCGCGCACTGGCACGTCGTCCCGTGTCAGCCGCACGGGACAATGTCCAGTGCTACATATTAGCGCATAGGGAGGAAAAGACAGACCAATTGAGCATGGAGCAGACCTCAGTCCCAGTCACTGTGAGGAAGGATAACACAAACCGGGCAGACAAGACATTAGTTTTCAAACAGGTTAGAACGGACTGCACGCTGCAAGGTGACATGCAGCTTAGCCTATTGCTGCAAACATCATTGAAAGTAAATATGGTAGAGCTCATCCGCCATCCCCTTTCTGCTTGGCGCAGATGTAAATACCAAATCTCTATAAATCGAAACGCTGCGCTCGAGCCTGCATCGTGACACACATTAATACTTATTTCTTCAGTACACATCGTTGTCAAATGTTAGCCGCGATTCTCAAACTTATTCCCATGAAAAAAAACTTCAATTTTCAAACATGCACCGATCCGCCGAAGGTGCCAGCGGTAATGGCTCCCGGGAGCCATTACCGCTGCCATTACTCCACTGCATGGAGCACGTGGTCTGCGACGTGGCGCTGTGGAGATGTGTCAGCGTCTCGCCAGCAGACACAGCAGACACAGCAGACACAGCAGACACAGCAGACACAGCAGACACAGCAGACACACGTGGTCTGCGGCGTGGCGCTGTGGAGATGTGTCAGCGTCTCGCCAGCAGACACAGCAGACACAGCAGACACACTGCGTGGAGCACGTGGTTTGCGGCGTGGCGCTGTGGAGATGTGTCGGCGTTTCGCCTCTGCTTTCGGCAGACATTCTGGAGAGGAGGAGGGGAACAATGGCGCGATAATGACGTCATACCGATTGGAGTCTGCTGCGGACTGGGATGCGAGGAGGAGGAGAGGAGAGGAGGAGGGGTGGCAGTGTCGAGCTGCTGCAGTCGAGAGCTGCTGTCGAGCTGCTGCGGCGGTGACAACGAGCCACCACAGCTCTCTCGCTCTCACTCGGCAGTGCAAGAGTAACACATAGAAACAGCAGCACGGCCAGCTGGCAGAACTGGGAGAAGCCGTACAGGACAGCTATCAGTGCAGCGAGGTCCCCTAAAAAGAAAACAACAACATGTATTTTCCCCTGGATTACAGCACGGGTAATAACTTGTAGTTGTGCCATCTGTCTGGCTGCGGGTTCAACTTGGGACCAAGTCAGCCGCAGCCTGTCAAACGCAGAATAGAAGATACCAGAAGGAAATAATTGAATTTGTCCCGCTGGGAACAAGAAGCCGATCGTATCGAGCAGCATCCCTGTTTGTTTCTCTCCAACAATAGGCAATCCGACAATATGTCGCGACATGGCGAACGGCGAGCCGTCCACACCACAAAAGATACGGCTTCTGATTATCGTGTGTTCCGAGTAGCTGCAGTCGAGCCCGTCCATTGGCCGGAATTCTGCTGCCGGTGCCGCGGACGGTGACTGGTTAGCGACTCCTCAGACAGCACCCCGCCCCACCGGGGCACAGCAGACCTCTCGGCTCTGATCGGCCGGGGAAAAGTTGCCAGACCGTACAAAGGAGACGGCGAGTAAACAGGGACTGAAGAAGGAAACAAGGAAAGTTCCAGCTCCCGTAGCCTCTTTAGTGTTTGGTCAAGCAGGATTCGAAACGAAATAAGGATGCTTGATAACAAATGAACTTCTTTATATTTGCAATTGAAAAAATGATGAAAATAATAATGCAATTGAATTAATTTTAACCCAAAGGGTGTTAAAACACAGTACAGTAAGACGATAAAAAACATGCCGTCCGACCATTTTTAATATTCTTGAAAAGTTGTGTTTCAAGGGCGGGGAATTCATTGGTGGTGACCAAAAAATCACCCAAAAATATTTTCCAAGATACGGCCTTCCACATTTTCCCATGTTCACTGTGCAGGCCTAATTTTTACGACCAACAACTCCCGAGACTAAAAAAGCGATTTTGATAACTTTTTTTTGTTTGGATCAGGATTAGTCGAAGAACAATTTGGCAATCACGGAATTTCGAATTTTGCATGTGATCTCGTGACCTACTTTTTGCGCCGTGACCTTGATCTGTTGAAAACTGAAATTAACATTTTCGGCTGATGACGATTTGAGCTTCATTGATGTCCTTTCGTAACAAACAAAAAAAATAAAAAAACTGGGGTTCGACCTGTAAATTTTTTTGAGTCTTGCAATGCTGACATAATACGCTGTTCGGGCACCTGTCCGTCGATAACTTCGCATCTACTTGACATACGCTTTCCAAACAAAGTCCAGAGTGACTCCTGACGACGAAACCTCTCGGTTGGTGCCTGTTACACCGACATGAGGTCGCCATATGACCTGTCAGGCTAATACAACGTAACGTACCCAAACATCGTATTGTTAGCATTGCAATGCTCAAAAGTAGTTGTTACAGGTCGAACCCCACTTTTTAGATTTGTGTATACGAAAGGACATCAAAGGAACTCAAATTATCATCAGAGGAAATTTTGTATTTCAGTTTCCAACAGGTCATGGTCACGGCGCAAAATGTAGGTCACGAGGTCACTGTAAAAAAATGAAAATCGAACATCCGAGACTGCCAAATTGTTCTTTGACTAATCCTGATCCAAAAAAAGTTATCAAAATCGCTTCTTCAGTCTCTGAGTTATTGGTCGTCAAAATTAGGCCTGTACAGTGAACTTGGGAAAATTTCGGAAGGCCTTATCTTGGGAAAAAATATTTTTTTTGGTCACCACCAATGAATGGGGCCCTTGAAACCCCCAGTGCACAATTTTTCAAGAAAATTAAAAATGTTCGGACGGGAATTTTGAAGAAAACAAATGTTTGTTCTTACTGCCCCCAAAAGTAGTTTGTACAGGTCGAACCCCACTTTGTTTATTTTGAATACGAAAAGACATCAATGAAGCTCAAATAGTCATCAGACGAAAATTATAATTTCAAATTCCAACAGGTCAAGGTCACGGCGCAAAAATTAGGTCACGAGGTCACGTGACAAGAAAAAATCGAAAATCCGTGATTGCCAAATTGTTCTTCGACTAATCCTGATCCAAACAATTTTTTTTTCGAAATCGCTTTTTAGTCTTGGGAGTATTGGTCGTCAAAATTAGGCCTGCACAGTGAACTTGTGAAAGTACGGAAGGCCGTATTTTGGAAAATATTTTTTGGGGAATTTTTTGGTCACCACCAATGAGTTCCCCGCCCTTGAAACCCCAAATGCACAACTTTTCAAGAAAAATAGAAATGGTCGGACGGCACCCACCGGTTGTCTTACTGTGGAATGCCCCAAAGGGTCTAATCAAATAAAAAAAAATCATTTCAGATGAAATCGATTTCATTTGATAAAGCCCGTGGACAAAGTAAAGCTCTTTCAAAAACGTTTTGATGATAATCTTTTGAGTTTGTACGATCTGAAGGACAAGACTCAGTTTCAAAGAGTCATCACAACAACGGAACTTTAATATTAATGGTCCAAAGTGGTCCAATAATGGTCCTAAAGGCTGAAACACAGTATTCGCGCAGCTGCGCGAAGTGGATGCGGGCGCCTATTCAAATACATTGAACGGAGGTTGCAACAACTGCACGATGCGCACGATGCGGGAAGAAAAAATCAACTGATGAAATTTACCCATGTATTCGAATAGACACCCGCATCCAGGGGGTGCGGGTTTCCGCATCCAGGGGGTGCGAGTTTGAGGCATCAAAAGAAAGTCGTGCCAGCTGATGTTTGGTTCTCCGATTCCGGAGATACCGAATAGCAGAGTTAACAGGAACCTCAATGTATAAGTGCATTGCCGCCTCATCCAATTACAACAGCGTCTGCTGCGGGTTTGGTTAATTCTACTGACAGGAAGTTAACAGGAACCTCAATGTATAAGTACATTGACGCCTCATTTAATTGCAATAGCGTCAGCAGCGCCGGTTTGGTCGCATGTCGTTAACAGGAATCTTAATGTATAAGGGCATTGCCGCCTCATCTAATTACCGCAAACACGAATTTCTTATTGGATGCTTATGAAAATGTCCAATTGTTTGAAACGTTGTATAATTAATTTAATTACCAATGGTATATAATGCTAAAGCAAAATATGTCTGGTTTAGGAGAATTGGTTTACTTAGTTGCCAAACCATGCACCCATTGCCCCTGTGTTGAAGCGGCAAACCCGCGCTACCTAGTTATTAAGTTACCTTGCCCGCATCCACTTCGCGCAGCTGCGTGAAGACTGTGTTTCAGCCAATGACATCAATATAATACCTAGACAGCCAACTCGCGCGCCGCATACGCTGAACGGCCCGTTCCCACGCTGTGTGGTGGCGTCAGCCGTCCTGGGGGGCAAAACATCGCGGACGCCATAGGGACCAATGTATAAATGGCAAATCTGAACAGCGACCTGACTGGGCTACGCTTGGAAAAAGTGGTGCAAAGTAGCATCATATTATTCGTTGGAGATTCTAGATTGAGCCCAAACGAATTATAAGGTTCCACCTGGTCATGGAATTTCTGGAGAGCAGCTGACATGATCGGTATATGGGCACTGAGGAGCCACGCGCCGCCCGGCACTCGGGAACGTACTGCAGGTTAATGGTAATGCATCGGTCCTGGTGGGACCAACAGGTGCCTGCCGTGACTGTAAGGTGACACATCGGTCCTGGTGGGACCAACAGGTGCCTGCTGTGACTGTAAGGTGACACATCGGTCCTGGTGGGACCAACAGGTGCCTGCCGTGACTGTAAGGTGACACATCGGTCCTGATGGGACCAACAGGTGCCTGCCGTGACTGTAAGGTGACACATCGGTCCTGGTGGGACCAACAGGTGCCTGCTGTGACTGGAAGGTGACACATTGGTCCTGATGGGACCAACAGGTGCCTGCCGTGACTGTAAGGTGACACATCGGTCCTGGTGGGACCAACAGGTGCCTGCTGTGACTGGAAGGTGACACATTGGTCCTGATGGGACCAACAGGTGCCTGCCGTGACTGTAAGGTGACACATCGGTCCTGGTGGGACCAACAGGTGCCTGCTGTGACTGGAAGGTGACACATTGGTCCTGATGGGACCAACAGGTGCCTGCTGTGACTGTAAGGTGACACATCGGTCCTGATGGGACCAACAGGTGCCTGCCGTGACTGTAAGGTGACACATCGGTCCTGGTGGGGCCAACAGGTGCCTGCCGTGACTGAAAGGTGACACATCGGTCCTGGTGGGACCAGCAGGTGCCTGCTGTGACTGTAAGGTGACACATCGGTCCTGGTGGGACCAACAGGTGCCTGCTGTGACTGTAAGGTGACACAGACTGCAGACCGGCAGAGGACGTCGGGGCGGCTGCGGTGGCGGTGATTCGCTCAGGGCAGTGAGGTCACTCAGTCTGCAACAGCCGCCACACAGTCGCCGAGCAGCGAGCAGCACAGTCACCGAGCAGCGAGCAGCACAGTCACCGAGCAGCGAGCAGCACAGTCACCGAGCAGCGAGCAGCACAGTCGCCGAGCAGCGAACAGCACAGTCGCCGAGCAGCGAGCAGCACAGTCGCCGAGCAGCGAGCAGCAGTCACCGAGCAGCGATCAGCACAGTCGCCGAGCAGCGAGCAGCACAGTCACCGAGCAGCGAGCAGCACAGTCGCCGAGCAGCGCTCCTACTTTAATGGTTGAGTCGTTTGTGTGTCGACTGCTGAGACTCATTTCAGAATAATTTGACTCTTAGTCGACTCAGGAGAAAAGCATCCAACTGAACTCTTGACAAAACGCACAGTGCAATGCATAATGAGCGTTGAACTCAAACTGAACATAACTGACTCACCCGGTTAACTGGTTCGGAGTCAAACTGAATCATCGACTCGGAGTCGATGAAGCTCTGGTGCTCACTCATGGTATCGGAGTGAGACCAGCCCAGGCACCTTGATACAGATCTCAGACCACCTCAGACCCATTAAACCCCACCAGACCACCCCAGACCCATTAACCCCCACCAGACCACCCCAGAGCCATTAACCCCAGCCTAGTTCGCCTCGACTCCCACCGCCGCGCCGCCGCCTCGACACCGGCCTGGGGCCGAGCCGGAGCCTGGGCTGAGAGCGGGAGATTCTCTCCGGCGGCGGCACTGCAGGCCGCTGATATCCGGCGAGACGCGGCGGCGGAAATGATCCCTGTCGACAGCTGTCGGCACCGCACGCCACCAGCCCCCCTCCCCCTCCCCTCCCTCCCTCCCCCTCCCCCCTCCTCTCCTCCCCCCCCCCCCCCCCCCCCACCCCGCCTGTCACCGACAGCATTGGATGTGTCGGCGAGCCGGCCGATCGCCGCACCCGACGGCAGCGTCAGACGATCCTTCATCTGGCCTGAGGCTGGTATCTGACGACTGGAGTCTGGTTCGAGACCAGACCCAAACCAGTTCAACGACTCGATCTGGCTAGTGCGAAGCGCGCGATCGATGATAGTTCAGGGCTAGTGGGGGACTTACATAAGGTTGCTCCCAAACACACCAGAAAACATGCAGTCGGCGTGTCTTCCAGATGAAAGATGAACGCAAAATTATGCAGCAATTTGCAGCAATTAATTATTTTCGATGGTTTCGATGTTTTAAATGCAATCTCAAGAAAACTTCACTTAAACAGGAATATGTTCCCGACTTCGAGGCTGGTCGGAGGCTGGTCGGAGGCTGGTTCGATGCTGGTTCGACGCTGGTTCGAGACCGACTAGGAGACTGGTTCAGGACCGGCTCGAGACAGAGTTGATGGTAGCTGAAGGCTGACTGGAGACTCACCCAGGCTGACTTGAACCTGGTTTCAATCTTGTATAAAAAAAAAATTGGGCCGTTCAGAACGGAACTGGTCGACCGACGAGATTCCGTCACGCTGTTGCTGAGAGTTTCAGCTGGGGGCTGGACAGTGATTTCGTCACGCTGCTGCTGCTGCTGCTGCTGTGAGTTTCAGCTGTGAGTTTCAGCTGGGGCTGGACAGTGATTCCGTCACGCTGCTGCTGAGAGTCGGCTGGCTGGACAGTGATGTGTGTGCAGGACGTTCAAAATGTCACAATGCGCCATGGTAGATTAACACTGAGAAAACAAATTACCATCGGGTTGTCATATAAAGTTTGTCTGTTCCTGAATCGAACTGAAGCACGGCATGTAAGCGGCAGGGAGGCCAGAGACTGAAGTCTCTGGCTGGCAGCACTACACAGTCGAACTGAAGCACGGCATGTAAGCGGCAGGGAGGCCAGAGACTGAAGTCTCTGGCTGGCAGCACTACACAGTCGAACTGAAGCACGGCATGTAAGCGGCAGGGAGGCCAGAGACTGAAGTCTCTGGCTGGCAGCACTACACGGCACTGGGAGCCACGCATCTCGTAAATCAGCCACTCAGCGATGCCGGAGAATATTGCCGGAGACCGGCAGCTAGCCCCAGCTAGCCCCTAACGGACGGCGATCAATCATACCCCGATCCAAACAGGTCTGCTTTTCAGCGCATATGAATGGAGCAGAGGTAATATCTGGGAAGGAAGCTACTCGCAATAAGACATCCCATCAATATATTCGGTTACATTGCAGAACGCCAGCTGAGTGCAATGCCTATTTCTCACTGACGGCTATTGCAATGCAACTATTTAAGTGCCTAAAATAGGCAATTACCAATGCATTCTAAACGCAACTATTCCGGATGTCGCTTTACATACCCGGATCTCAAAATAGGTTCTTTTCAGGTTTCATCACGGTTGGTCACAGGGTGCAGACACAAGCTTGGTTTCGTTTCGGAATCACCAGTATTTTCATTGGTATATAGTGCAATCATCCCGCATGAAAATACCCCGACACGGACAACGACAACGCTTTAATAACGGTGTTAAATTAAACTACATTCGCTCAATTTATTGTGACACATAGCCCGTAATTTAAAGCATCAACCCTTTGCAAAAGTTCACGGTAGTACGTTAGCCGAACAAGCGCCAGCGCCGCATGTAAAACAACGTCAAATTAGCGCGTAAACTATACTCGGCACTGCGCCACTGCACGTCACGCCAGGGCAATGTGACAGGCCAGCATAACGGCAGGTAACATAGAGCCTCCCCCCCCCCCCCACTACATACACACAACACAGAGCGTGGCACAGGGCCTCCCCCCCCCCCCCCCCCACTACATGCACACAACACAGAGCGTGGCACCGGGCCTCCCCCCCTCCCCCCCCCACTACATGCACACAACACAGAGCGTGGCACCGGGCCCCCCCCCCCCCCCTCCCCCCCCACTACATACACACAACAGAGCGTGTCACCGGGCCTCCCCCCCCCCACTACATACACACAACAGAGCGTGTCACTGGGCCTCCCCCCCCCCCACTACATACACACAACAGAGCGTGTCACCGGGCCTCCCCCCCCCCCCCCTACATACACACAACAGAGCGTGTCACCGGGCCTCCCCCCCCCCCCCCCCCCCCCCCACTACATACACACAACAGAGCGTGTCACCGGGCCTCCCCCCCCCCCCACTACATACACACAACAGAGCGTGTCACCGGGCCTCCCCCCCCCACTACATACACACAACAGAGCGTGTCACCGGGCCTCCCCCCCCCCCCCCCACTACATACACACAACAGAGCGTGTCACCGGGCCTCCCCCCCCCCCCACTACATACACACAACAGAGCGTGTCACCAGGCCTCCTCCCCTCCCCCCCCCCCCACTACATACACACAACAGAGCGTGTCACCGGGCCTCCCCCCCCACTACATACACACAACAGAGCGTGTCACCGGGCCTCCCCCCCCCACTACATACACACAACAGAGCGTGTCACCGGGCCTCCCCCCCCACTACATACACACAACAGAGCGTGTCACCGGGCCTCCCCCCCCCCCCCCACTACATACACACAACAGAGCGTGTCACCGGGCCTCCCCCCCCCACTACATACACACAACAGAACGTGTCACCGGGCCTCCTCCCCCCCCCACTACATACACACAACAGAGCGTGTCACCGGGCCTCCCCCCCACTACATACACACAACAGAGCGTGTCACCGGGCCTCCTCCCCCTCCCCCCCCCCCCCCACTACATACACACAACAGAGCGTGTCACCGGGCCTCCCCCCCCCCCACTACATACACACAACAGAGCGTGTCACCGCCCCCCCCCCCTCCCCCCCCCCCCCCCACTACATACACACAACAGAGCGTGTCACCGGGCATCCCCCCCACTACATACACACAACAGAGCGTGTCACCGGGCCTCCCCCCACTACATACACACAACAGAGCGTGTCACCGGGCCTCCTCCCCTCCCCCCCCCCCCCCCACTACATACACACAACAGAGCGTGTCACCGGGCCTCCCCCCCCCCCCCACTACATACACACAACAGAGTGTGTCACCGGGCCTCCCCCCCCCCCACTACATACACACAACAGAGCGTGTCACCGGGCCTCCCCCCCCCCCCCCCACTACATACACACAACAGAGCGTGTCACCGGGCCTCCCCCCCACTACATACACACAACAGAGCGTGTCACCGGGCCTCCTCCCCCCCCCCACTACATACACACAACAGAGCGTGTCACCGGGCCTCCTCCCCCTCCCCCCCCCACTACATACACACAACAGAGCGTGTCACCGGGCATCCCCCCCCCCCACTACATACACACAACAGAGCGTGTCACCGGGCCTCCTCTCCCCCCCCCCCCCCCCACTACATACACACAACAGAGCGTGTCACCGGGCCTCCTCCCCCTCCCCTCCCCCCACTACATACACACAACAGAGCGTGCCACCGGGCATACCCCCCCCCCCCCCCCCACACTACATACACACAACAGAGAGTGTCACCGGGCCTCTCCCCCCACTACATACACACAACAGAGCGTGTCACCGGGCCTCCCCCCCACTACATACACACAACAGAGCGTGTCACCGGGCCTCCTCCCCCTCCACTACATACACACAACAGAGCGTGTCACCGGGCATCCCCCCCCCCCACTACATACACACAACAGAGCGTGTCACCGGGCCTCCCCCCCCACTACATACACACAACAGAGCGTGTCACCGGGCCTCCCCCCCCACTACATACACACAACAGAGCGTGTCACCGGGCCTCCCCCCCCCCCCCCCCCCCCCCACTACATACACACAACAGAGCGTGTCACTGGGCCTCCACCACCCCCCCCCCCACTACATACACACAACAGAACGTGTCACCGCCCCCCCCCCCACTACATACACACAACAGAGCGTGTCACCGGGCCTCCACCCCCCCCCCCCCCTACATACACACAACAGAGCGTGTCACCGGGCCTCCCCCCCACTACATACACACAACAGAGCGTGTCACCGGGCCTCCCCCCCACTACATACACACAACAGAGCGTGTCACCGGGCCTCCACCCCCCCCCCCCCCCCCCCTACATACACACAACAGAACGTGTCACCGGGCCTCCTCCCCCCCCCCCCCCCCCCCACTACATACACACAACAGAGCGTGTCACCGGGCCTCCCCCCACTACATACACACAACAGAGCGTGTCACCGGGCCTCCCCCCCCCCCACTACATACACACAACAGAGCGTGTCACCGGGCCTCCCCCCCCCCCCCCCCCCACTACATACACACAACAGAGCGTGTCACCGGGCCTCCCCCGCCCCCCACTACATACACACAACAGAGCGTGTCACCGGGCCTCCCCCTCCCCCCCCCCCCATTACATACACACAACAGAGCGTGTCACCGGGCCTCCCCCCCCCCCTCCCCCCACTACATACACACAACAGAGCGTGTCACCGGGCCTCCCCCGCCCCCCACTACATACACACAACAGAGCGTGTCACCGGGCCTCCCCCCTCCCCCCCCCCCCCCCACTACATACACACAACAGAGCGTGTCACCGGGCCTCCCCCCCCCCCACTACATACACACAACAGAGCGTGTCACCGGGCCGGTCTCGTGAAGCTCACTACCGACCAGCCACGGTCGGTGTTCTGCTGAATACCGCGTCTCTGTGCTACCCGACAGGTCTGGCGGCTCCAGGTGATGGAACTCGCTCGCTATCTGATCAAGATAAAGCCGCAGCTCACTGTGTGGCGAGGGCGGGGTCTTCTCGTCACGCTGTGTGGCGAGGGCGGGGTCTTCTCGTCACGCTGTGTTGCGAGGGCGGGGGCTTCTCGTCACGCTGTGTGGCGAGGGCGGGGTCTTCTCGTCACGGTGTGTGGCGAGGGCGGGGTCTTCTCGTTACGGTGTGTGGCGAGGGCGGGGTCTTTTCGTCACTGGCGAGGGCGGGGTCTTTTCGTCACGCTGTGTGGCGAGGGCGGGTCTTCTCGTCACGCTGTGTGGCGAGGACGGGTCTTCTCGTCACGCTCTGTGGCGAGGGCGGAGTCTTCTCGTCACGCTGTGTGGAGAGGGCGGGGTCTTCTCGTCACGCTGTGTGGAGAGGGCGGGGTCTTCTCGTCACAGTGTGTGGCGAGGGCGGGGTCTTCTCGTCACGCTGTGTGGCGAGGGCGGGGTCTTCTCGTCACGCTGTGTGGCGAGGGCGGGGTCTTCTCGCCACGTTGTGTTCATTGAGCGGGAATGTCAGAAGTTGGCGCTGTGATCCTTCTATGTCACCACGGCCAGTAACCGATGAATCTCGAAGGAAAAACCGAGAACGCAGACTGACAGAGGAAAACAACATCAGCCAAAGTATTAGGCACGCTGTGCTGTTGTCTCTTTGACAAAAGACAACACGGCTAGGTTTGATTGGACTGGGCTGACATTGGCACGACCATCCGCCACTCCTGTGTACCTACTCAGTTCGCATGACCACAATAAAGCCTACACCACAGTGGTGGTCAGGGTGCTCCCTCGCTGGCTCACCACTCATTTAACCCATTCTGCCTTGTGGTAATCTGAGACGATTTGCACAGATCTGTTCCTCATTTGGTTTGCTTTTCCAGCACCCCCCCCCCCCCCAAGGCTGCTGTTTTGAAACGAGGCTAGTTGGCTTGTTTCCAATTTACATTTGAAGCCCATGTTCGGTTGGCACGATGCAACACAATACAGACGGACGCCATCCTGAGTCGTGAGCACTACAGTGCTGATTACATTACGTTACGGCACCTTCCAATCTCGAGCCATTATCAGTCGATGGCTCAGTCAATGTCGTCAGTCTGGATTGACATGTCCGCCGATCGAGCCACGGACAGAGCAGCGGAAAGTGTCGGAATTGTAACCAAAGCTGTCGGTACAATAGCGCTGCTCAGCTGTAGTTAAAATAGCCAGCTGAACTGCCGAGGACGGTCTCACTAGCCAAACCGTGCCGCCGCTCTGCCAGAGAACCCCAAACCCAAGTTCATGGGCTGGATTCAATGTATTACATGATGAACAGAAATTTACTGGAGCCGTTTGTGAAAACATGTTTATATTGTAACCGGAAATAACAGGCAAACGAAACACAATACAAAACGATCAAACAGTTCTATCGGTTTGTCAGATCTGTCAATTATAATTTAGCAAGTTGCACCTTTTCCTAACTTAAAGGGAATGTTTCACCTTTCTGAAAGTTGTCAAATATACGCCGGTTGTAGTCGAAAATATGAAGAAAGTGCTGCTGAAAACGATGGTGATATTTTTCTCTCTCGAAAAGTCACTTAACTTTATACAAATTAAGGTTTAAATGTGGGATGATGACGTCATTATTGAGCTATAGACCGCCGCTGATTGGCTGACAATGTGGGATTGGCTGAAAAAGTGGCTGTCAGCCAATCAGCGTCAGCACTACTAGCCTAGACTCCATTTTCAAATGGGAAATTAAATTGCTGAAAAAGGGATAAGTTTTGGAGAAAATGACCTTAGTATTTTCGACATTTCAATAACGGCCAAAGATAATGGCTATCTCAGTTGAAAACCAATACAAAGGTGAAACATTCCATTTAAAGGGACTATCCTACCTTAACATTATATTTGAGTTGAGATACCCATTGTGATGGCTTGGCATTGAAATTAAGTATGGTAGCAGTTAAAATAACCACAATGATCTAATCAAAAAGATATTCGAGTTTGATTTTGACATCTGTAAAAAAAAACCAGTAAAACGCCTTTTTGGGCGATGACCGAGCGGGCGCGCACTGGTAAAGGTAAAACAGGTGTGAAATATGAAACAGTACGGGAGCACACGTGGTAGTAACACATAGTCCTTTTAGTCTTTTAGTCCTCCATAAAAATTGCCAGGCATGCCAATGCCAACATAAAAATTAAGTTGTATTAAATTGTACTTGATCTCCTTTCTCGAATCCGCCAAAAGGGAGTACGTCCTGAGCGGCTGCATGGTTTAGCGTATGCAAACGAATGCTTAGATAAATCAACCCATTTTTGATCAAGAATGATTTTTTGTTCATTTCGACGTCTGCGGGTGCCACGCGCTGTGGTACCACCCCTATCAGAACGCACCAGAACAAAATCAAAATGTATTTGATGGTCCTATCCAGTGGTGAAAACCCGATCTCAATCGGAGCAGTGGTTGCAAAGTTATTAGCTTCCGAAAAGCGTATGTATGACCGGGTTGGGCCGGGTCAAATGTAAATTTGTCTAGTAAATTGACGAGAAACCTCACGGGCGCTTCGCGCCCGCTCGGTAATAAGGCTCATGTGTATTTGAATAGGGCCTCTAAACCGACAGCGTCGTCTCTCTTTACCCAACTGGTAATGATAGTCGACTTGTTTTAAGGTCAGCATTGGAATATTTTCGTCTTTCATTTCTCGATCCCCAGGTGGTTCGCAATCTAGAAGGCTAGCACTATCAGCTGGAGGTGATGCAGCAGTTGACCGCCAGGGACCGCTAGTGAGCCAGGGTGTTATGACGTCGCAAGCAAATGGCACCAGTTAAATATTTAACGCTAAGTATTTATTTATTTATAAATCAATCAATCAATCAATATTTAGTGGTACCATTTGCTTGCGACGTCAAACACCCTAGCTCACTAGCGGTCCCTGGCGGCCAACTGTTGCAACAACTCCAGCTGATAGTGCTAGCCAATCTAGACACCGGGTGGTTCGCTGTTTTTCTGCGCAATAGATGTCTACAACAAATTGTACCATAAATTTGGCAGCACAAAGGATTTCCCTGTTTTTTTTAATCATATGACGTCACCAGCCCAACTTTCCGCTTAAAACTAAAAGTTGAATATCTTCCAAGATAAGCAATTTGTTCCGAGAAAAAAAGTTCACGAACATGTTCAGCTGACATCGCCTGACATGTAGACATACAATTAAATGTCATTCGACAACTATCAAAAAGGTGGGACAGTCACTTAAAGTGAAAGACAAAAACGCCCCCCCCCCCCCGCCACGGACACCGCCCCGCCCAGCCCCCGGTCCCCGGACCCCGCCCCCCCCCCCCCCCCCTCCCCGGTCACGGACACCGACCGCTGGCTCGCGATGGCGCCGCCCCCCCCCCCCCCCCCTACCACGGACACCGCTTGCCCCCCCCCCCCTGCCACGGACACCGCTGGTGCGCGATGGTGCCGCTTAAGCTGACTTTATACCCCATTATGCTAATCAGATGTGATAGGGCATTATGCTAAGCAGTGGTGCCTGCCTGGCCGGCGTTTAAACGGTGCCTCATGGAGCGGCCGAACAAAGAGTGTCTGTTTAACCAGTCGACAGACAGGCATGCCCGCTGGCTCCGTGTCGGTCAATAACGACGAATCCCACTCCACAGCGCCCGTTACCGGCACATTGGTGGCCGCCGGGCGCGCCACAGGTCCACCACACTGCTGTGTACCGACTAGTGGTGCCAGTTTCAGAAAATATTTGTCCAATGTCCGACCGATGTCCAAGACCATGGTCAGCTGTCCGTCCGAAACTGTCCGAAAATCATTGTTTGTCCAAAATTTGTCCGAAAGCAGAAAAAGTGATCGATGTGGAATGTAAAACATCCAGTGCCTCATTCGTTTAATACAAAGGTAACTAAGTGATTTTCGCGACAAGCCATCCTTGGGCATTGGATGTCCGAAAATGTTCAAAAAATAGTCCGTCCGAAAACCGAATCGGTCTTCGGACAAATTCGGAATTCCGAAAATGATTGTACCGATTGGCACCACTAGTACCGACACAGGACCACCACTGATGTATAAGTTAGACTGTTGCAAAATGGACGAAGTTACCCAAAGTTGTACCACTTGCATTCTTGATCCATTGCTCTTCCTGATTTCAAAACAGTTTTTGTTTCAGCTCTAACATCGTTAAAAATCAAAACCCTTTTGTCCATTTGAAACTGAGTGCCCTTCCCTCTGTTGTATTCTGTTATCCGGGTAGCCCCCCCCCCCCAACAAAAAAAAAAACACGCCGAGTTTCGAGGCTTACCATTTTGTTTTGGTAAAGATATGGAGTTGACACTTGGTACGCATACAAAACATTTCATTCGGCGTTAAGCAAAAACAACATATCAATCAGATATTTAGTCTCGATGTTATAAGACATTATCTAAACCCTTAAAAAAACGGGTTTCTGACGTTTTTTATTGTGGTCCACGCGTGAACAATCGGACCACCTTCAGCCCGGACCACCGCCAACAAACGCGATTTCCACTATCCGATACTGGCGCGGATGTGGAGTGGAGGTGGAGCTGATCCGCGCCAGGATCGGGCAGTGGAAGTCGCGTTTGTTGGTGGTGCACCACCGCGGTGGTCCGGGCTGAAGGTGGTCCGATCCAGCCCCCGCCAAATGTTTGACATTCCTAAGTGATGACGTC
Organism: Chirona hameri; assembly: GCA_036785665.1. Classification (NCBI taxonomy): domain Eukaryota; kingdom Metazoa; phylum Arthropoda; class Thecostraca; order Balanomorpha; family Balanidae; genus Chirona; species Chirona hameri. The sequence goes on along the minus strand of JAXIVJ010010749.1, from coordinate 1,770 downwards.
ACTAAAGTCATGGTCCGTGCCCTTCAACACATAAGCCAACGGGAAATCGGTGTTTTGGGGATGGCCCCATGAAGATCCTACTGGGAAAATGTTGGCTTCATGCCTTACCTTTATGGATTGGTAGAGATGTGCTGATTCCAAAACTGGGTCAGTTTGGTCATATAGTCCCAGTCATAAAGTATTGGTCATACAGCCTTAGTACAGTCATACAGCTTCAGAATCAGTGACGTATGATATGCCTAACATTTTGTTACAGTAACCTTGGTCCGATCGTTCACGCGTGGAAATGAAGAGAAAAAAACACGTAAAAACCCCGTTTTTTAAGGGTTTAGATAATGTCTTATAACATCAAAACTAAATATCCGATTGATATGTTTTGTTTTTCTTAACGCAGAATGAATTGTTGCATATGCGTACCAAGTGTCAACTTCAGATCTATTACCAAAACAAAATGGTAAGCCTCGAAACTCGGCGCGTTTGGGGGTGGGGGCTACCCGGATAACAGACTACAACAGCCCTGATGGGCACTCAGTTTCCAATGGCAAAAAATAAGGATTTTGATTTTTAACGATGGAATTGTTAATTCAGAGAGCATTGATCAGAGAACAGCTGAAACAAAAACTGTTTTGAAATCAGGAAGAGCAATGGATCAAGAATCCAAGTGGTAGAACTTTGGGTGAGTAACTTCGTCCATATTGCAATAGTCTACTGAGTACTACTGTACTACTAATGTGTACCGACTGCAGAAAGGTAACGCAGCACGAGTCATGTCTGCCATCGCTGACACTATCGTCTGACTGATGTATCGCTGACACTATCGTCTGACTGACGCATCGCTGACACTATCGTCTGACTGACGCATCGCTGACACTATCGTCTGACTGATGTATCGCTGACACTATCGTCTGACTGATGTATCGCTGACACTATCGTCTGACTGACGCATCGCTGACACTATCGTCTGACTGACGCATCGCTGACACTATCGTCTGACTGATGTATCGCTGACACTATCGTCTGACTGATGTATCGCTGACACTATCGTCTGACTGATGTATCGCTGACACTATCGTCTGACTGACGCATCGCTGACACTATCGTCTGACTGATGTATCGCTGACACTATCGTCTGACTGATGTATCGCTGACACTATCGTCTGACTGACGCATCGCTGACACTATCGTCTGACTGACGTACCGCTGACACTATCGTCTGACTGATGTATCGCTGACACTATCGTCTGACTGATGTATCGCTGACACTATCGTCTGACTGACGCATCGCTGACACTATCACTGACGTATCGCTGACACTATCGTCTGACTGACGTACCGCTGACACTATCGTCTGACTGACGTACCGCTGACACTATCGTCTGCCTGACGTACCGCTGACACTATCGTCTGACTGACGTACCGCTGACACTATCGTCTGACTGACGTACCACTGACACTATCGTCTGACTGACGTACCGCTGACACTATCGTCTGACTGACGTACCGCTGCCACTATCGTCTGACTGACGTACCGCTGACACTATCGTCTGACTGACGTACCGCTGACACTATAGTCTGACTGACGTACCGCTGAAACTATCGTCTGACTGACGTACCACTGACACTATCGTCTGACTGACGTACCGCTGACACTATCGTTTGACTGACGTACCGCTGACACTATCGTCTGACTGACGTACCGCTGACACTATCGTCTGACTGACGTACCGCTGACACTATCGTCTGACTGACGTACCGCTGACACTATCGTCC
>JAXIVJ010010748.1:0-46037 GCA_036785665.1 Chirona hameri | reverse complement strand
CGCGGCGCAATTTGCTTACGAGTTCCAGGTCTTGAGCTTAAAAAAATACTCCAAGTTGGTATAGCTGATTCCAAATTGTTGTCGCTGGTTCCCAAGTTGATATGGCAGTTTGCTAACTCCAGCTCCAAAAAGTTGGTATGGCCCATGCCATACCTGTCATACTGCATTTTCCATCCTTGTAACGTGCCTTTTCATCCGTTTTTTTTTGGGGGGGGGCCTTTCAACGCTTGGGAAGGGGGCCCTTCCAACGCTCAGGAGGGGCCCTTTCCAGGCGCCCCCCCCCCTGGACGAAATCCTGGCTACATGCCTGGTAAGGACGCTTGATATTTCTGACAATCACCGAATCGGAGGGTACTGCGCTGCGGTGTGCTACAGCTGAGACGTTCTGCAGCAGAGGATACCTAAAGAAGACGGGCTCTGACGCTGACCGTTTGTCCGTCTTCAGAGGTGACTGGCAGCGGTGACGTCAGCGGTGACGTCAGCGGTGACGTCAGCGGTGACGGCAGCGGTGACGTCAGCGGTGACGGCAGCGGTGACGGCAGCGGTGACGGCAGCGGTGACGGCAGCGGTGACGGCAGCCACTGCAGCTAACGTGTACCTACCCCGACACACAGCGCCGGTAGTCAGTGAGAGGAGACACTGAGGTGACTGGCAGCGGTGACGTCAGCCACTGCAGCTAACGTGAACCCCGACATACAGCGCCGGTAGTCAGTGAGAGGAGACACTGAGGTGACTGGCAGCGGTGACGTCAGCCACTGCAGCTAACGTGAACCCCGACACACAGCGCCGGTAGTCAGTGAGAGGAGACACTGAGGTGACTGGCAGCGGTGACGTCAGCCACTGCAGCTAACGTGAACCCCGACACACAGCGCCGGTAGTCAGTGAGAGGAGACACTGAGGTGACTGGCAGCGGTGACGTCAGCCACTGCAGCTAACGTGAACCCCGACACACAGCGCCGGTAGTCAATGAGAGGAGACACTGAGGTGACTGGCAGCGGTGACGTCAGCCACTGCAGCTAACGTGAACCCGACACACAGCGCCGGTAGTCAGTGAGAGGAGACACTGAGGTGACTGGCAGCGGTGACGGCAGCCACTGCAGCTAACGTGTACCTACCCCGACACACAGCGCCGTAAGTCAGTGAGAGGAGACACTGAGGTGACTGGCAGCGGTGACGTCAGCCACTGCAGCTAACGTGAACCCCGACACACAGCGCCGGTAGTCAGTGAGAGGAGACACTGAGGTGACTGGCAGCGGTGACGTCAGCCACTGCAGCTAACGTGTACCTACCCCGACACACAGCGCCGTAAGTCAGTGAGAGGAGACACTAAGGTGACTGGCAGCGGTGACGTCAGCCACTGCAGCTAACGTGAACCCCGGCACACAGCGCCGGTAGTCAGTGAGAGGAGACACTGAGAAACGCTGTCGCACGGCTTCTGGTTCAGACACAACGTACCGGTGGAAATTGGAATATCAGATTGCGACATAACCATAAGTATCCGGTATAAACCCTGCGTTCAGTCAATTTCTTCCAGTCTGCGTTACCTATGTTCTCCTGTCTATATTCAGTCTAGTCTATATTATTACCAGACAATATCTTTGGAAGAACTTGCACTTCCTAAGTGAATTATCCTGTGAAGAAGATGTTTTAACTACGACCTGCTGACAATATTGTGCAAGTAATGAGTAGCGAGACAGTTTCACGTTGTCTTTACAATCTTATCTACATGACTACCTAGCTTAAACCCGACGACTTCACAAAGATTAACTGATTTATCCATGTGATCGTCACAGGTTTCAAACAATATCGGCGGAGTCAGTTATTGTAATTAGTGATTTCACCTTGACCCATATTTTCATAAAGATTAACCCGCTTTCTCGATAAATGTTGGCTGTAGTTATATGGCCTAGGAATGGCGCGTCACTCCGGTGATGCTAACTAGTATAAGTATTAACTGAGTTCACAAAGTCCGCCCCTGTGGCTGAGTGGGAAGAACACTGCGCTACAACCGTCACCTGGTCTGGAATGCTGGGCTCGAGCCGCTTCTAAACCCGCTATTTGCCTCCGATTGGATTTTGGAATGGCCCACAGCTTGCGTGGCAGCAGTCTAGTTCAAGGTCATGTGACGTCAGAGGACGGGACAGGCAGGTGTCCAAGCATAGGTGCACGGTCCGCAAACACGGTCTGTCTCGTCCTCTGACGTCACATGACCTTGAACTAGACTGCTGCCAGGCAAGCTGTGGGCCATTCCAAAATCCAATCGGAGGCAAATAGCGGGTTTAGAAGCGGCTCGAGCCCAGCATTCCAGACCAGGTGACGGTTGTAGCGCAGTGTTCTTCCCACTCAGCCACAGGGGCGGACTTTGTGAACTCAGTTAATACTTATGCTAGTTAGCATCACCGGAGTGACGCGCCATTCCTAGGCCATATAACTACAGCCAACATGTATCGAGAAAGCGGGTTAATCTTTATGAAAATGTGGGTCAAGGTGAAATCACTAATTTAGGGGTATTTTACTATTTTTGATCGAACACAGTCGTGATGTTTATCAACGGATTTGCATGTAACCAAGAGGAATCGATAATGGAAATTCGTGTAAGTAAGTATTAGTAAGTATTAGGGATATTTGAAAATGCGAAATTCATAGGCGTCGCCAGGACGTGCAAAATGAACCCTCCGCCGAAGAACCCTCCAAAACCGGGTCCTGGAACCACCCCTGCGCATGACATGTACTCAAAATTTGGACAAAATACGCGGGCATCAATTTTAGCAAAGGTCTGAAAGTTTCAAGGACCTACTCCCAGTCATCCCGGAGATATCAGCGAAAAACTTGAGGGGTGCGGAATCCGCCCCCTCCCCCTCCCTGTTACAAATAGGGTTGCGGGGAAGTATGATGGCATAAAATAACACCCTCGCCCTACGGGGGGCCTGACAGCCCCCCCTGAGGTTTTTCTTGAATAACTTTTTACACATCCGGTGCATCTTGCTGAAATTTTCGGTAGCTGAGTTTACAGCAATTATACGTAGGCTGTAAAAGTTTATTTGAAATTGGTCGAGAAATTTGGGAAATAATGACGTTTGATGACGTCATGTTGTTAAAAAAATGAAGAAAAATGAAAAATCGTAGAAAATAGAGTTTTAAAGCAAATTGCAAACGCAATTCACCAAAGATACAAAATGACATTTTCTTTAAAATGGCAATCTCAGATTTTCAAAATTTTGGGTTTTTGACCCCTAAATTTTTGTTTAAAAAAAAATCTCCACAACATCAATTTTTTTAAAAAGATACTAGAAAAACCGGAATATATGTGAGAGAACTGAGTATGGGCAATACTCATACCAAATTTCAAAGCAATATCTTCATTTCTGACTGAGTAATGGCTCCCTAAGTGTAAGAAACTGATGACGTCATTTTTAAAAATAGTTTTTTATACTTTTTTTGACAAGATACGAACAAATAATTAAATTTTCTCTATCTCTGAGCCAAAACTGGTCTAGGAACATGCCTTTTTATTTACATTTATCAATTTCTAATTTTGAGGTTTTCTGAAGAGCAATCATAAGCGCTGAAGCCAGTCGCCGTTTGATGCCTCTGGTAGCTGACTGTATTGTGGTGTGAGCCTTCCTCTTCCCGGAATATCCAAACATTGTAAATAGAAACATTGAAGCCAATGGCTTGTAGCTATCATGTCCAGCAGTCAGGTTTACAATTTGCCCCATAGGTTACCAGCCAGCCTCGTCTGAAATTGTCGATTTAACATGGAAACCCTATGGTCTAGTAGTTTTTTTTAACGCCCAAACACCAGAGTGCTGCCAACTGTTAACGGTGGGTGGCTGGCCCGGACTAGGCAGCGCGCGACCCCGCCGCCGCCGCGCCGCGCGGCGGCGGGATACAGACACGCCTTGATTGTTGAAATTGGTGCTATTGGAAGGCAGGGCCTATTTTAAGGGAAAACCACTGGGGGGGGGGGGGGGGGGGGCAAAACATTTTTGGGGGCATCTTTTTGTGGAAAAAAGGTATCTCCATTGTTTTCCTCCGCGGATTTGGGCCGTTCACCTTATTTTAGTATTCGAGCTTAAAAAATCACTTTCCGAATTCACAAAAAAAATGTGGACATTTTTCCGATACAACATTTGGGAAGTCAACAGACAAAAAATCACAAATCCGAGATAGCCATTTGGAAGAGAATGTCATTTCCTTTATATCGACGTTTTTGATTTGCAATTTCCTTTGAAAATCTATTTTTACAATTTGTCAAACTTGTTTTTTCTTACTAAAATTGGCATTACATAACGTCATTAAAACGTTATTATCTCCCAAGATACTACATTAATTTTATTGAAATTTGGTAAGAAGACGTATAATTCATACAGTATAAGGTATTGGAAGTTTCATGTTGATATCTATGTAGTTGTAAAGTTATTGAGAAAATCCGGGAGGGGGCAGAATCTGCCCCCCCCCCCACCAGCAGGGCGCGTGTCACCGGAGCTGCTTGAATTGCATCAGGTGCCGCTGTTTTGTCTATCATTGAAAGCAAGAGATACATAAAATCTTCAAATTCAATCACTTGAGAGAAGAAAAAAACTTCTGATTTCATGAAGTTTTCTCCTAAGATAATTGTTTTCACGTTCAGTGCAGGGAGCGCGTAGGGGGAGGGGGAGGGGCATACTTGTATTGCATGCCCCGCCCCCAGATTTCTGTGGGGGGGGGGGGCATTTGCCCCTCATGTCCGCCCCCTGGATCTGCCAGTGGGGAATTCAGGGGCGGACATACCCTCCCCCTTAGTCTTGTTTAGAAATAGGGGAAAACGACGCCATTTCTCTCCGCCATTTTTGTTACAACTGCTTGCCTATCAATTGCCCAAATCCTGTTAATTTGTTTACCTCGGGTCTCCTCAGGTCACGTCCCAAGTCAAGTCTAGTGATCCCACCTCCAAAAATGTAAGGTCGTGCCGCAGCCACATTGTTTGACCGATCAGTTAGATACTCACAGGATTCAGTCAGGTCATAAACACCTACAATTCTGCTATTTCGGATGATTTTACATCGGTGACCTAGGGTGAAGTCTATTTTGTGACCTCCCAATTATAAGTCATTGGGGAAACATGAAAATGCATATAAATCCAAAGGAAATGGCTAAATTTGCCCAATTTTCACCAGAGTCCCGCATCTTTTGCAAAATACAAAGATCCAGTGGCGGATCTACGGTTGGGAAAAATGGGCAATTGCCCCCCCCCCCTCCTCAAACCGCCTGAAATCGGCGCAAGATTGACACATTTCCTGATATAGAAGAAAATCTAAGCAACCTTAGGAAAGTTAGCTTTAACCCTCGCCCTACGGGGGGGGGGGGGGGGCCTGACAGCCCCCCCCCCTGAGTTTTTTCTTGAATAACTGTTTACACATGCAGTGCATCGCGCTGAAATTTTTGGTAGCTGAGTTTACAACAATTATACGTAGGCTGTAAAAATGTAATTGAAATTAATTAAGTAGTTTGGAAGATAATCATCTTTGGATGACGTCATGTTGCTAAAAAAGAGATTTTTTTTGAAAAATCGTAGAAAACAGAGTTTTAAAGCAAATTGCAAACACAATTCATCAATGATACAAAATGGCATTCTCTTTAAAATGGCAATCTCGGATTTTCAAAATTTTGGGTTTTTGACTCCTAAAATAAATAAAAACTTATTATTTTTGGGAAAAATCCCCACAAAATCAAAATTTTCAAAGATATTAGAAAAAACCGGAATGTATGTGAGAGAACTGAGTATGGACAATACCCATACCAAATTTCAAAGCAATATCTTCATTTTTGACTGAGTGATGGCTCCCTAAGTGTAAGAAACTGATGACGTCATTTTTTTTAAATAACTTTTGTTTTACTTTTTTGACAAGATACGAACAAATAATTACCCTTTTTGTATTTCTGAGCCAAAAGTGGTCTAGGAACATGCCTTTTTATTTACATTTATCAAATTCTAATTTTGAGGTTTTCTGAAGAGCAAAATCGCTGTTCTGGACGTGGTAAATCCGAGGTCATTCACTTGACCTGGAAGGTCACCCATTGACCTGAAACCTAAAAATCGCATACTGTTAGATTCCTCTCATGACAGGCAACATGCTGGTTCTTACCGCATTGCTCTAAGTTGCTTGGTTTGGAAGTTAACAGGGGGCCTGTCAGGCACCCCCCCGTAGGGCGAAGGTGAAAAAGCTCCCGTAGGGCGAGGGTTAACCCTCGCCCGGGTAGGGCAAAATCACTACGTGTTCGGGTGGATGAGGGTACGACCCCCCCCCCCCCTTAGCGTTTCGCCCCTAATTGGGCAAGAGCTTCGATTAAAAAACGAGCGTGTTGCTTGTGACGAGAAGAAGCCGCTGATATCCGATTTTAAGGTATTGGGTCATTATGTGACCTCTGAGGTCATGACAATGACCCAAAAGTCATACAAATTGTAAATGCTTATAATTTAAATTTTATCGAGCTAGAATCGTGAATGAGCATATCATAATGCTTAATGGGTGCCAAATTTGAAATCAGCATCACACAATGTCCTAGAAACTGCCAAATTCCAAAAAAGGTCATGTCAGGTCATCTGAGGTCAGTGACCTCGGTTGACCTGTGGAAGCCCATGACCCCAGTGGAACATATAATTATGTAAAATGGATCCCAAATTTGAAATCAGCGTCACAAACTGTCCTAGAAACCGCCAGAAGCCAAACAAAAGTCATCTGAGGTCATCGGAGGTCAATGACCTCCGTTGACCTTTGAAAATGTCAATCGAGGTCACAATATCAGTGGAAACCACAACTGTCACCTGAAAACACCTGTGCATATGCTCCTGAGCAACAAACACTCGGAAACTGCAAAATTTACAAGCATCGATACTACGGGACGCCAGTTGTGCATGCATGACCTTGAGAAACAGGTCCATAGGTCACCGGTCATGTGGGTTAGAACATCAAAATTAGAGTAGGTTTCAAATTGTTCAAAAGTAGGGTACTAAAAGTTTCATCGTAATCGGTTGGGAACTACGAAAGTTATTTCTGAAAAACCGAGGGGGTGGCATGCACCCCCTACCCGGGCGAGGGTTAAATCAGCTATCAATTCATAAGCAAGCCAAATCCATAATAGAGTTAATAAAAACCACAGCCTCATACTATGTAATATATTAATACAAAAATGAGACAAAAGAGACTTTGTCTCTTTTGTCTCATTTTTGTATTCATATATTACATAGTATGAGGCTGTGGTTTTTATTAACTCTAAAATGCCCCCCAAAAATGCCATTATGAGCCTCAAAAAAGCGCTATCCCACAAGCCAAATCCAATGCGTTTTCATAATTGTGTGAGACTTTTATTAATCCCCCCCAAAGAAAAACCCGTTCTGGATCCGCCAATGCAAAGATCCATGTGGTATTTGTATCCTGTGATCTCCACGAGGTCAAATCTATTCACCCTGAAGTCATTCCGCATTCGTCATTTTTCTTCCATAACTTTTGTTTTACTGAGCCAGTAAGGCGCCGTAGTTGGCGATGAACGAGCGAACGCGAAGTAAATGTATGGTGAATTCCAACTCGATCAGGGAAGTAGTTTCTGAGATACAAATACGTGGTGCACACGTGCGCACGTGCAGAAGCACCCCACCCCTGACTTGTGGGAAAGTGGCGGCTGAGAGATCCCTAATCACACACCAAATTTGAACACAATCGGCTCAGCAGTTGCCCCCACTCACTCAAAATTGTGTGGCGACGTTCCTGATCCAACAACCCCCGATCTCCCCCACTCTGCCGCTAATGAGAAATTGTTCAAAGGATATTGAAATTCGAAATATTCCGGAAATAATTTAAAGATACTTATTTTGGCTGGAAATTACTAAAAAATTAGGAATATCATGACATTTGCATTGGATTTGTATACATTTATCACCAGGTAATCATATTTTATTTTAATTGAATACCGATCAAGCGAAAAATTATATGGATATACTGAAATCAGGGTGGACAACATTTCATGACTGGGGGATGGGGGCAAAACGGCTCACTTGGGGGGGGGCATTTCCCCCATTTAACATGTTAAAATAGGCCCTGGCTGAGTGGGGGTGGGGGTGAAATCTGCCCTCCCTCACGGATGTTCTCAATAACTTGAAAACTGTGATAGATATCAATGTCAAACTTTCAGTACCTTGTGCTGCATCAATTCTACGTCCTCACACCAAATTTCAATGACATCGATGTGGTAATTTGGTAGATAAAAAACTTTTAATGACGTCATGTGATGCCATTTTTGGTGGAAATACGATAAATGTTTGAACAATCGTAGAAAATCGAGTTTTGAAGCAAATTGAAGAAAAAATGGCAGAAGAAAGTAAATGACATTCTCTTGAAAATGGCGATCTCGAGTATTTGACCCAAAAATACAAATAAAATATTTTTGTTTCGGGGAAAAAATCCACAAAATCATTTTTTTTTTGTGAATTTGAAAAGTGAATTTCTTAAGCTCGAATACCAAAAATAATGTGACCGGCCCGACTCCGTGGAGGGGAAAAATGGGGTAACTTTTGCCACAAAAAGACCCCCACGGAGAGAGGCTGGATCCGCCAACGTCTGTCAGCATCTAATAATAATAGTAATTAGGCGATGGGCAGTTGCCCTTACATCAACATCCGTGTCGTGCCGCGACCCACTAGCGGATATAGGGTTCGAGAATGGGGGCGGGGGCTAAAATTTTGCTCCGAGATCCCTAACCACACGCCAAATTTCAACACAATCGACTCAGCAGTTGCCCCCACCCACTCAAAATTGTGTGGCGACGTTTCTGATCCAACAACCCCCGATCTCCCCTACTCTGCCGCTAATGAGCAATTGTTCAAAGGATATTGAAATTCGAGATATTCCGGAAATAATTTAAAGATACTTATTTTGGCTGGGAAATACTAAAACTTAGGAATATCATGTCATTTGCATTGGATTTGTATACATTTATCACCAGGTAAGCATATTTGATTTTAATTGAATATCTATCAAGCGCAAAATGACATGGAAATACTAAAATCAGGGTGGGCAACATTTCTTGACTAGGGGGGCAAAACGGCTCACTGGGGGGCATTTGCCCCCCCCCCCCAGTTAACATGTTAAAATATGCCCTGTTGGAAGGCCTACGATGGTTTTAATGAACACTTGGGTACAAAAAAAACACGAGAAATCCAAATATGGCATAAATTTTAAAATTAACTGACTCATGTTTTGAGTAAATCAAATTTCAACATTTTGAAGCAAATTTGTTCGATGATTTTGATTTTTGTAAAACAAGATATGCATTTATAAAAAGTAGCCGTGGTCAGACTCTATCAGTTTTTTCTAATGGTGGATCTGTGATGAATAGTTTTAAAGGTAAAGCCAGTCAAAAAAATCACTTTAGGCAAAAGTTGAAAAACAGCGATCACTCATAACTCCGAAACGGTAGCTCGAAACGCTCTAATTCCCCCAGAATCGTCTTCAGGGCTAGAGAAAACCCCCTAACCAAGTTTTCGTCGAAATTCGAGGTGGTCGGGTGACATCGTTCGGGTGATTTGGCATGGAATGAATGATTGACCGGCGACCCCTACGACTTCGCTGAAATTCACACCAGACATCCGCTATGGTGCCCTAATCACACCTAAATATATAAGCGGCACACTCATTGGTTCGGCCGCCAGAGGTGAAAAATGTAAGTTGACTGAAACTGGCGACCCCTCACTCACATCACACATTTACAATAACTTCAAAGAAGTAAACAAAAAGTCAAAAAAGAAAAAAGTAAGAAATAAAAAACAAGTTTGAAGTATAAATACTTTAAACTGTTTTTTATTTTATTTCTTACTTTTTTTGTTGACTTTTTGTTTACTCTTTGGAGTTATTGTAAGTGTGTGATGTGAGTGAGGGTTCGCCAGTTTCAGTCAACTTACATTTGTCACCTCTGGCGGCCGAACCAATGAGTGTGCCGCTTAGATATTTAGGTGTGATTAGGGCACCATAGCGGATGTCTGGTGTGAATTTCAGCGAAGTCGTAGGGGTCGCCGGTTTCAGCCATTTTTATGTGTTCACCTCTAGCGGCCGAACCAGATTGTGCCGCTTATATATTTTACGTGTGTGGTGAGGGTACCATGTCTGGTGTGAATTTCAACGAAATCGGAGGGGTCGCCGAATGCGTTTTTGAATGCGAATGCGAAGGCGTATGCAACATCCAGGACATGGCGAGACGGAGAGCTCTGGTCGTTATCGAAGGCTGACAGATTGAGCGGCTAAGCTGAGCGGCCCACTGACTCACCTGGTCCCGAGGTTATGGCCGAGAGCCGGCTGGCACACGGACTGCACAATGAACAGTGCAGCCCGGGTACTGACATGTTCGAGTGTGTATAACACACGGACTGCACAATGAACAGTGCAGCCCGGGTACTCACATGTTCGAGTGTGTATAACACACGGACTGCACAATGAACAGTGCAGCCCGGGTACTCACATGTTCGAGTGTGTATAACACACGGACTGCACAATGAACAGTGCAGCCCGGGTACTTGCATGTTCGAGTGTGTATAACACACGGACTGCACAATGAACAGTGCAGCCCGGGTACTTACATGTTCGAGTGTGTATAACACACGGACTGAACAATGAACAGTGCAGCCCGGGTACTTACATGTTCGAGTGTGTATGCACATACGTATCTGACTTGTCGCAGCAGGCTGTTGGACAGGTTGTAGTGCTGGTGTGAACCGTGCCACAGTGGAGATGGGGTTGGCTGCCAAGCCGGGCTACTGAAGTGTGAACTATACATGGAGGCAGGGGTCAAAACAAGGTAAAATTTGCTACCAACCGAATTTGACGGAGCCCAATTTTGCTACACTTTTTCATCGAAGCTACTTTTTTATCGAGTTTCATTACATTCTCATCGAAGCTACATTCCTACACATTTCAATTGCTACATTTCCATTTTGTTGATTGCAAATGTTTAAATCTGCTAATGCGAAAATTCGCTAACAAAACTTGTCAAGCTGTTCAGCAGGTGGTGCAACGTTATTTAACACGCGCAGTGGAGGGTGGGGGCACTTTTGTGCCCCCCCCCCCCCCACACACATGTTTTTCGTGAATATTTCGACAAAGAAGCAGAGCAGGGCGGTGTTTGTTGCGTGTCATTAAATCCAACTCAATGGCGAATCGTTTGACGCAATACAAATCAAATCGGTTGATCATTTTTTGAGTTATATGGATTTTTAGTCCAAGATGGCGGCAAGAATCGCGGTCGGCAAATCGATATCTTCGGAACCAACAGTCGAATCTGGATGATTCAAACGCCATTCGGTAGACAATGTCAATGTTCATCCCCGGAAGCAATTTTGAACACATTGCTGGTGACCTGTGACGCCACAGAGGTCAAATTCCAAAAATTGTGACATTTGGCCAGATTTGACCTTCGTGACCTCATTTGACCTTGAACATATTGACCAAAGGTAAATATTTGTTTTATAAAATGTAGATAATCATAGCACCTACCTACCAGGTACGTTTCATCATTCTAGCTTTCATACTTGCGGAGATCTTAGGATGGGGGGGGGGGGGGGCACTAAAATCCCCCCCCCCTCTTCACTGCGTGTTAGTGGCATACCCCTCTCCACTGCGCGTGTTAACCAGTTCTTCTTTTGCAGCTAGGCCAGGCTTATTGCTATACCCAAGTGCCGATCTACCCACCTGGACACCAAGCTAATCTTACCCTCATGGTATAAGACACTTGTTGATTTAATGTCAAAACAGGTTCAACATTTACAATAGCACAGACGACTATATTCTGCCATCCAACATTCATCCAGACGATGTATCGAATATATCCATGTAATTGCCTATATTGATTGCCTTCCATTATCTACCTCCATTTCACCTTCCTTCCACCGACGGGCGGATCCAGAATGGGTGATTTGGGTCAGTTGGGGGAGGGGGATCCCAAAAAGTATCACACAATTCTGAAAACTCATCGGAATTCGCTTGTTTGTGCATCGATAACTGATTTAAAACAAACTTTCCTTAATACAAGTTGCTTAGATTTTATATTATCTCAGGAAACGTGTCAAATTTGCGTTGATTTCAAGAGGATTAGGGGGCCATGTCCCCGTGCCCCCCCTGAATCCGCCCATGCTTCCACCCCTGCGGCTGCATCCTCTCCGCCTCAGTCGCCGCCGGCCGGCTGTCCTGCGTCGCTGCCGTCCCAAGGTCGTCGTTAACGGCGGCGGCCGACCGACCTGGTTCGACTGAGGGTGATTCGGGCCCGGTATCGGGCCGTGGCGGGCGACATTGGGGAGGGGTTGACGGGGAAGGCGGGTGTCGACAGATTGATGTCGGTGTTCATGCGCCCATCGTCCGCCTGAAAAATATAGTTTTGAGTCTTTTGCTGATTTCTTGAAAACGGTCCAGAAAGTCGGAAATCAGTCGATGGTCACGTAAACTTCGTTCAATTTGGAGTTTATCAATGACTTGAGGGTGGTCTTTCTTCAGAAATGACATCACAGGCACGACAAGGACAGTCACTGGCGCGACGAGCTTTGTCAGAAAAATCAAAGCTTCTTGAGCGTTTTTAGGCTAATTCCGCACTCACAGTTTCCGAGGTAGGCGCCAAATGTGTCCCACACGTTCCCTTCTCCACGTCAGCGCAGTTTTTCACAGTCACGCTGCCTACTTCCGGACAAATACGAATAATACTATGCAGCGGCCGGGGCCGCACCCTAGCGCAAGCCGCCCGACATGGCCGTCGCCCGGCCGCCCTAACTTGTAGTGATGATGTACCATAAAAGCAGACTCTTGAAATCTCTACGCTTCATTGTGTTGCGACCATTTTTTAAAATATGGCCTGAGAATAACTGTAAAAAATTTATTAAAAGATATTGGAATATTTTGAAGTACAATTTGATGTCTTTTATTCGTATTATGCGTGATACAAAAATATACAACCTGTATCACTCTCTGCCGATTCATGTTGGCGTTTTTTTGCTACAATATTCTCTATCTCGGATAGCTGTAATTTCCTTAAAGGGAAATAATGACCTTTTCCCACAAAAATGGAGTTAGCACTTGAAATCGCCAGACGAGACCAAAATATATTGTAAATTCATCACATTTTGCACGAAAACTTTCCTACCGAAAGATATTTCAAGTTCAAGTTGATAAGCGTTCCACACTTTTAACGACCGGTACTTGCGAGTACTTTTGGTCCTCATCAAACTGCGGGCTTTTCCCGTATTGTTTTTTTACGCAATGGAGTGGAAAATATACTGTGCGTTCTGCTCGTTGTGATTATATGCCCGGCGATCTTATAAAACTAACAGCGATTGGAAAAAGTGGCAATAAAATCGGAAGCTCATCGATGCACATCAACGGCGGCATAGTTAGTGGTTGCGACCCTCAATTTTTTAAAATCGATTCATTTGTTTTCAACATTAGGAGTATTGTATAATTTGTCTGTGGCTGTATATAACACTATGCTTTATATTATCATGAAAAATAATAATTTTTCCAAAAAAACTAACAAACAATAACACAAAACTGGCAATTAAATCGGAAGCTCATCGATGCACATCGACGGCGACCTATTTAGCGTCGGCGATTTGTTTACAAAGCATTGTCATGCTTCTCGGCGCACTTAACCATTGTGGCGAGTTGTTGCTAGTAGCGCTTTCGTTCTCCATGGCAACCAGGCGTGAGCCAATGAAAAGCCAGAACGTATTCCCTTTCTGGCTTTTCATTGGCCGACGCCTGGTTGCCATGGAGAACGAAAGCGCTACTAGCGTGTCCGAGCAGCGCTCAGTTTGATCGGAAATGTCACGGAGCCTCCAAAAATGCCGCAATCGATGTAAACAATGGTAGGGAAGGGCGAATTTGTCAATGACCTTCATGAAGTACACAAGGTACCTGTTTTGTATTGTTCCCAAACTTACAACTTCGAATTTGGGAATAATTTTATTTAATTCTTAAATTTAAATAAAATAATTTTAAAATCATAGCGGTAGCCTCAGAAATTGTTGCTAACAAAATCAAAAAGTCATTATTTTCCTTTAAATAGTACGTTTAAAGTCTCTAGATTTTGCGAGAACCTTGTGATATTTGCCCACTTATGGTGATATTTTCCCATTTCTCGCTAGCAACCTATTACATTTCAGAATATCTCCAGAAAACAGAGATCAACCAGCCGTGAAGATACAAAACAGCCCCATAAGTGTACAAGATCTACACAAACCAAAAAGTGACTCATTCAAGCATATACCGCAGCAATGATAGTGTAATTTTTGTGTCTTGTCATTGACCAGTTTTGCTACAAATTATCGTTTGGTGTAACGCTGATTTGCTACCAACGACGTTGTCGAGTTGGCGTTATTTTTTACCCCTGCATGGAGGTGTGAAGAAGTTGCGTGCACGCATTGCTGAACATTGATTATACATATGCCTTTAACATCGTATGTGAAAGACGTGACCATATTGCTCGATATACCTATCGCATTGGACAAAATATACGCGCAGCGTTCCTTAGATGTTGGCTATGACCAGAGGTCCATACTAGAGCCGGCAATGCGATCGGGGCATTGCCTTGGGGTCAAAATCGTACGCTAATTCCGTAGTTTGGCCTCAGCCGGCCAGGCCACCACTGACTGGCCGTTGCGGTGACCTCAGACTGTGACGTCACCACAAGCCGCCAATGGGTGGCGTGTCTCAGTGTTGTGCAGCGCAGTATCCTGCTAGGCAGCACAGTATCAACGGCCGGCCGGCACCAGCTGACTGCCGGCCGGCACCAGCTGACATCTGACCAGACTGATCACACATACCTGCTACGAAAATACCGTATCCGTTCACCACTACTGCGTGTTGTCATTGACCTCATTTCGTCAATTCTCGACAGTTGTACCGCACATCAGGAGCACAAGCACCTAAAAATCGCACATCAGTAGCACACGCAGTCACCTTACACGACATTGACAAGACAATTATCATGTCTCAGATCCCATGCTGTAGCCCGGGGGCCCGCTCAAAAACAAGTGACCGCAATCCGCGGAGTTTTTGTTTTGTTTTGTTAACTGGTGGGAGTCCGCACACAAGGGGGCCCGCTCTTAGGGCCCTGACACCCCCCCCCCCCCATGGAATCCTGCGTGCACCACTGGCACTGGCGGATCCAGCCTCTCTCCGTGGAGGGGGGAGGGGGCATCTTTTTGTGACAAAAATGTGCCCCATTTTTTCTCCACGGATTTGGGCCGGTCACTTTATTTTGGTATTCGAGCTTAAGAAATTCACTTTTCAAATTCACAACAAACACAAAATATTTTGTGGATTTGTTCTCCCAAAAAAACAGTTAAATATTTTTGGAGATCAAAAACACAAAATGTCGATAATCCGAGATTGACATTTTGAAGAGAATGCCCTTTCTTTTGACGTTTTCATTTGCAATTTGCTTCAAAACTCTATTTTCTACGATTGTTCAAACATTTATCATTTTCCCACCAAAAATAGCGTGACATAGCGTCATTAAAACGTCATTATCTCCCGAAAAAATATCCCAAAAGACTGCATCAATTTCATTGAGAGTTGGTGAGAAGACGTATCATTGATGCAGCATAAGGTACTGAAAGTTTGGCGTTGATATCTACCATAGTTTTTAAGTTATTGAGAAAATTTGGGAGAAGGGGGGGGGGCAGATTCTGCCCCCTCCCCTCCCCCCCCCCCCACACACACACAGCGGGCCGCGGGTTAAGTGCCATCGGACTGCTTGAATTGCATCAGGTACCCTGTTCTGTCTGTAATTGAAAGAAAGGGATACATACAAACTTCAAATTCGATCACTCGAGAGAAGAAAAAACTTCCGTTTTCATGAAGTTTTCTCCTAAGCTCATTGTTTTTCACGTTCAGTGCAGGGAACACGCAGGGGGGGGGGGGCATACTTGTATTGAATGCCCCTCTCAGATTCCTGTGGGGGGGGGGGGGGAATTTGCCCCTGATGCCCCCCCCCCTGGATCCGCCAGTGGCCACTGGGTCCATATGACAGGGGTATCCGTATGACTATGGAGTGGTCCATATGACAAAGGTATCCGTATTACTATGGAGAGGTCCATATGACGGAGGTATCCGTATGACTATGACCAGAGTGGTCCATATGGCAGAGGTATCCGCATGACTATGGAGTGGTCCATATGACAAAGGTATCCGTATGACTATGGAGAGGTCCATATGACGGAGGTATCCGTATGACTATGACCAGAGTGGTCCATATGGCAGAGGTATCCGTATGACTATGGAGTGGTCCATATGACAGAGGTATCCGTATGACTATGACCAGAGTGGTCTATATGACGGAGGTATCCGTATGACTATGACCAGAGTGGTCCATATGACAGAGGTATCCATATGACTATGGAGTGGTCCATATGACAGAGGTACCGGTATGACTATGACCAGAGTGGTCCATATGACAGAGGTATCTGTATGACTATGGAGTGGTCCATATGACAGATGTATCCGTATGACTATGACCAGAGTGGTCCATATGACAGAGGTATCCATATGGCTATGGAGTGGTCCATATGACAGAGGTATCCATATGACTATGACCAGAGTGGTCCATATGACACAGGTATCCGTATGACTATGGAGTGGTCCATATGACAGAGGTATTGGTATCACTATGACCAGAGTGGTCCATATGACAGAGGTATCTGCATGACTATAGAGTGGTCTATATGACAGAGGTATCCGTATGACGATGCCCAGAGAGGTCCATATGACGGAGGTATCCGTATGACTATGACCAGAGTGGTTCATATGACAGAGGTATCCGTATGACTATGGAGTGGTCCATATGACAGAGATATCCGTATGACTATGACCAGAGTGGTCCATATGACAGAGGTATCCATATGACTATGACCAGAGTGGTCCATATGACAGAGGTATCCGTATGAACTATGACCAGAGTGGTCCATATGACAGAGGTATCCATATGGCTATGGAGTGGTGCATATGACAGAGGTATTGGTATGACTATGACCAGAGTGGTCCATATGACAGAGGTATCTGTATGACTATAGAGTGGTCTATATGACAGAAGGTATCCGTATGACGATGCCCAGAGAGGTCCATATGACGGAGGTATCCGTATGACTATGACCAGAGTGGTTCATATGACAGAGGTACCCGTATGACTATGGAGTGGTCCATATGACAGAGATATCCGTATGACTATGACCAGAGTGGTCCATATGACAGAGGTATCCGTATGACTATGACCAGAGTGGTCCATATGACAGAGATATCCGTATGACTATAACCAGAGTGGTCCATATGACAGAGGTATCCGTATGACTATGGAGTGGTCCATATGCCAGAGGTATCCGTATGACTATGACCAGAGTGGTTCATATGACAGAGGTATCCGTATGACTATGGAGTGGTCCATATGACAGAGATATCCGTATGACTATGACCAGAGTGGTCCATATGACAGAGGTATCCATATGACTATGACCAGAGTGGTCCATATGACAGAGATATCCGTATGACTATGACCAGAGTGGTCCATATGACGGAGGTATCCGTATGACTATGGAGTGGTCCATATGCCAGAGGTATCTGTATGACTATGACCAGAGTGGTCCATATGACAGAGGTATCCGTATGACTATGGAGTGGTTCATATGACAAAGGTATCCGTATGACTATGACTAGAGTGGTCCATATGACGGATGTATCCGTATGACTATGACCAGAGAGGTCCATATGACGGAGGTATCCGTATGACTATGACCAGAGAGGTCCATATGACGGAGGTATCCGTATGCCTATGACCAGAGTGGTCCATATGACAGAGGTATCCGTATGACTATAGAGTGATCCATATGACAGAGGTATCCGTATGACTATGACTAGAGAGGTCCATATGACAGAGGTATCCGTATGACTATAGAGTGGTCCATATGACAGAGGTATCCGTATGACTATGACCAGAGAGGTCCATATGACAGATGTATCCGTATGACTATGACCAGAGAGGTCCATATGACAGAGGTATCTGTATGACTATAGAGTGGTCCATATGACAGAGGTATCCGTATGACTATGACCAGAGAGGTCCATATGACAGAGATATCCGTATCACTATGACCAGAGAGGTCCATATGACAGAGGTATCCGTATGACTATGACCAGAGTAATCCATATGACAGAGGTATCCATATGACTATAGAGTGGTCTATATGACAGAGCTATCCGTATGACTATGGAGTAGTCCATATGACAGAGGTATCCGTATGACTATGACCAGAGAGGTTCATATGACAGAGGTATCCGTATGACTATGGAGTGGTCCATATGACAGAGGTATCCGTATGACTATGGAGTGGTCCATATGACAGAGGTATCCGTATGACTATGGAGTGGTCCATATGACAGAGGTATCCGTATGACTATGGAGTGGTCCATATGACCGAGGTATCCATATGACTATGACCAGAGTGGTCCATATGACAGAGGTATCCGTATGACTATGACCAGAGTGGTCCATATGACAGAGGTATCCGTATGACTATGGAGTGGTCCATATGACAGAGGTATCCGTATGACTATGACCAGAGAGGTCCATATGACAGAGATATCCGTATGACTATGGAGTGGTCCATATGACAGAGGTATCCGTATGACTATGGAGTGGTCCATATGACAGAGGTATCCGTATGACTATGGAGTGGTCCATATGACAGAGATATCCGTATGACTATGGAGTGGTCCATATGACAGAGGTATCCGTATGACTATGGAGTGGTCCATATGACAGAGGTATCCGTATGACTATGAAGTGGTCCATATGACAGAGGTATCCGTATGACTATGGAGTGGTCCATATGACAGAGTTATCCGTATGACCATGGAGTGGTCCATATGACAGAGGTATCCGTATGACTATGGAGTGGTCCATATGACAGAGGTATCCGTATGACTATGACCAGTGGTATATACAGTGACGCACGCAGAGGGGGAGGTCAAAGGGTTCAGCTGACCCCCCTCCCCTCCCCCCCCCCCCCCCCGAAATTTCTGAGTGACCCGTATTCTGGCCCATACCTGGCAGGGGCGCAGTCTTGGTCAGGCCTGATCGAGGCAGGGGCCCGGTGCTGGCTAAGGCGTGATATGGGGACCGGTCAGGACGAGGGCCCGGTCCTTGCATATTCTTGATGCGGGGCTGTTTCTGGTAGGGCCCGGTCTTGGTCAGGCCCAATCGAGGCAGGGTTCCGGTGCTGGCAAAGGCGTGATATGGGGCCCGGTCAGAGCGAGGGCCCGGTCACAACAGGGCCCGGTCCTGGTATATTCTTGATACGGGCCCGTTTCTGGTAGGGGCACGGTCTTGGCCAGGCCCGATCGAGGCAGGGGCCCGGTGCTGGCAAAGGCGTGATATGGGGCCCGGTCAGAACCAGGGCCCGGTCACAACAGGGCCCGGTCCTTGCATATTCTTGATACGGGCCCCTTTCTGGTAGGGGTCCGGTCTTGGGCAGGTCCGATCGAGGCAGGGCCCGGTGCTGGCAAAGGCGTGATACAGGGCCCGGTCAGGACGAGTGCCCGGTCACAACAGGGCCCGTTCCTTGCAAATTCTTGATACGGGCCCGTTACTGGTAGGGCCCGTTCCTGTAGGCAGGGCCCCGGTGCTGGCAGAGGCGTGAGATGCGGCCCGGTCCGATCGAGGGCCCCGTCACAACAGAGCCCGGTCCTTGCAAATTATTGATACGGGCCCGTTCTTGGTCAGCCCCGACCGAGGCTGTGGCCCGGTGCTGGCCAAGGCGCGATATGGGGCCCGGTCAGGACGAGAGACCGGTCATGACAGGGTCCGGTCCTGGCAAGTTGTTGATACGGGCACGTTCTGGTGATACGGGCACATTCTGGCGACACGGGCCCGTTCCTGGTAGGGGCCCATTCTTGATCAGGCCCGATCGAAGGAGGGCCCGGTATTGGCAAAGACTTGATATGGGGGCCCGGTCAGGATGAGGGCCCGGTGTTTGCAAATTATTGATAGCACGGGCCCGTTCCTGATAGGGCCCGGTCTTGGTCAGGCCCTATCGAGGCAGGGGCCCGGTGCTGGCAAAGGCGTGTATCAGAGGCCCGGTCAGGCGTAGAGCCCGGTTCCTTCGAATTCTTGATAGCATGGGCCCATCCCTGACATGGTAGGGGCCCAGTCTTGATCAGGCCCATCCCTGACATGGTAGGGGCCCAGTCTTGATCAGGCCCTATCCTGACATGGTAGGGGCCCAGTCTTGATCAGGCCCATCCCTGACATGGTAGGGGCCTAGTCTTGATCAGGCCCGATCCTGACAAAATGTGGCATGCCGCGGCCGTGTTAATGAGGCCCCTCTCATGACAGGGTCTATTTTCTGCGAACCGAGAGCTCATGTTAAAACAGGCCCGCTCGAACATGGTAAAATCCCCGGTCGAGGCAGGCAGAGGTCGAGAAAATCTGTCTTACAAACGACGTCGGCGACCACTTGGCCGAGACCGCCGACGACAGACCGCACAGACACACAGACACACAGCCACACAGACACACAGACACACAGACACACAGACACACAGACACACAGGCAGACCGCTGGCGACCACGGCCATGGGAGACTGGAAAAGTGGGCCATCAAATAGTCATTTGAGTGTTTTAGACTTGTCGACATTCTATGTCAACTGCATGCTGTGATGTTTTGACTTTGATGGGATGTTCGCATGTCATTTTCTGCCTAACCTGTAAAATATAATTGTTGTTTTTAGCTGTTACTAAACGGTCGTCTGACTGTATAATTTACCTGTGTATGTCTTGCTGATGCTTGTTCTGAGATTTAACCCTATTTGTAACAGGGAGGAGGGGGGGGGGGGGGCGGATTCCGCCCTCCTCAAGTTTTTCGCTGATATCTCCGGGATGACTGGGAGTAGGTCCTTGAAACTTTCACACTTTTGCTAAAATTGATGCCCGCGTATTTTGTCCAAATTTTGAGTACATGTCATGCGCAGGGGTGGTTCAGGACCCGGTTTTGGAGGGTTCTTCGGCGGAGGGTTCATTTTGCACGTCCTGGCGACGCCTATTAATTTCGAATTTTCAAATATCACTAATACTTACTAATACTTACTTGCACGAATTTCCAACTAAATTGTTATCGATTCCCGTTGGTTACATGACAATCGGTTGATAAGCATCACGACTGTGATCAAAAATAGTCAAATACCCCTAAAATTTAACGTTTTGCCTCTCTGTTGCCCCCTTTCATAGATATCGGATTTTTTTTAGAAATGTAGATCAGGTTGAGGGGAATCAAACATCTTCGATTTTTTCTCTCAAATCGGACCAGTAGATTTCGAGATCTGCCGGGGGCGGAATCCGCCCCGTACAACTAGGGGGTAGCCAGAAGCCTGTTACAAATAGTGTTAACCCTGGAAGCGCTGGGCACCTCTGTGTTCCGCGAGCGGCTGGGGGGGGGGGGGGGGGGAGGGGGAGGGACACCTAGAACTCGGCTCCTATGGGGTGTAGGAAGAAACACCGTATACCGTTAAATAGCTCGCAACCACAATTGAGGACGACATTTCGCCCATTTTTGCTCAGGTCAATATCGAGGGCACTGGAGGTCACTAAATGCCACATCTCTACGGAATAGTTTGTCTTGAATAACTTTTGACAGAAACAAGATAGCGAGATCAAGATAACGCTATTGTGATCCTTTCGTCAATACTCGTCGAATGATGCATGACATGACCTACCTAGGTCAAACTTTGACCTGGCTAGATTATATTATACATCATTCGACACCACGTCTTGACGAGAGGATCACGATGGCGTTAACCACATTGCTCCACCGTAATTAGCTCAAAAATTACTGACCACAAACTAATGTGACCTCACAGTGACCTTGCAGAGGTTTTTTACATTTTTGTTTTACATTTCACCTCGGTGGTCTGACATGGCCCAAAACTAGTGGCTAGAGCAAACATGAACTAAATATATCCCTTTATAACTGAGAAATATGCGTTTTTGTTTTTCCCCAAAGAGTTACATTGCAAAGGTCACGATTATAACTTGACTTTAGGTCACCGATATAGCAAATCCGAGATAAATAATTGTAGTCCCTAATAACCTCATGACGTGTCATGTGTTTCAAGTCGTTCGATTAACCACTGTGCCGGTGGTGCTACCTATAATTTGTTTGGTGGTCATGTCATTTGACCTGACTTGGTGACCTGACCTGACCTGTCCGGGACCAATTTGTTTGCCAAAACGTGGCCTAGCTATTTATTTCAAGTTGCTGAAGTTCTCCAGTCGATATCTCTATGCGTTTTCTGATTATGGCGGGAAACCCTAGGGGTGGGCGAAAAAAATGCCCCTCCCCAGACCCTCCAGGGTTAATTCCTATTCGGTTCGCGAGCGTAGCCTAGCGTAGCTATACGGGACTTTGACGTCAAAAGGCTGGGACTTTTAATAAACCTGTAGAGGACATGAATCTGGGAGGTTAGAAAGGAAAAAGGCGCCATAATTTGGGGCCCAATTGATAAAATTGCCTAAATTTCCGAAGAGATAATTCCTTCATGCCTAGAGAATATAAAGTCCCGTGTAAACGCGGTTTCTATGTACACTAACATTTGCGCATAAGCATCTCAAACATAGCGTAGCAGGGCGTAGCCAAATAATATTGTAACACTCAACTTCACTGATGGAATAAAATCCTTCGCTATTTGGCTCATGTTACGTTTCATCGTCAAAACTAGAGATGTGCCTAGGGACCGATGATTTTGAGTATCCCAAATACAAGCCCACCAGAGACAATGGGTAGCAGATCTCCCGAGAAAAAAAAACACCTCTAGTTATTACGACGTTTTACATTTTTGACGCGATCCGTGCTTCTCTCATTTTGACCAAACTCCAGAAAGCCTGTGAGCAGCTTCCAGGTCTATGGAGCAACTTGTTGATACCAGACCCTGGATCCGTTGGTTATGCCTTCCCATGTCATGTCATGCGCGAGACCGTCTCCACATTTGTTGCGATGCTGCATGTTGTAAAAGTCAGCTATGTATCACGCCAACTGATCACACATACCTGCTACGAAAATACCGTATCCGTTCACCACTACTGCGTGTTGTCATTGACCTCATTTCGTCAATTCTCGACAGTTGTACCGCACATCAGGAGCACACGCAGTCACCTTACACGACATTGACAAGACAATTATCATGTCTCAGATCCCATGCTGTAGCCCGGGGGCCCGCTCAAAAACAAGTGACCGCAATCCGCGGAGTTTTGTTTTTGTTTTGTTAACTGGTGGGAGCCCGCACACAAGGGGGCCCGCTCTTAGGGCTCTGACCCCCCCCCCCCCCAATGGAATCCTGCGTGCACCACTGGCACTGGCGGATCCAGCCTCTCTCCGTGGATGGGGAGGGGGCATCTTTTTGTGACAAAAATGTGCCCCATTTTTTCTCCACGGATTTGGGCCGGTCACTTTATTTTGGTATTCGAGCTTAAGAAATTCACTTTTCAAATTCACAACAAACACAAAATATTTTGTGGATTTGTTCTCCCAAAAAACCAGTTAAATATTTTTGGAGATCAAAAACACAAAATGTCGATAATCCGAGATTGACATTTTGAAGAGAATGCCCTTTCTTTTGACGTTTTCATTTGCAATTTGCTTCAAAACTCTATTTTCTACGATTGTTCAAACATTTATCATTTTCCCACCAAAAATAGCATGACATAGCGTCATTAAAACGTCATTATCTCCCGAAAAAATATCCCAAAAGACTGCATCAATTTCATTGCGAGTTGGTGAGAAGACGTATCATTGATGCAGCGTAAGGTACTGAAAGTTTGACGTTGATATCTACCATAGTTTTTAAGTTATTGAGAAAATTTGGGAGAAGGGGGGGGGCAGATTCTGCCCCCCCCCCCCCCACACACACACACAGCGGGCCGCGGGTAAAGTGCCACCGGGCTGCTTGAATTGCATCAGGTACCCTGTTCTGTCTGTCATTGAAAGAAAGGGATACATACAAACTTCAAATTCGATCACTCGAGAGAAGAAAAAACTTCCGTTTTCATGAAGTTTTCTCCTAAGCTCATTGTTTTTCACGTTCAGTGCAGGGAACACGCAGGGGGAGGCATACTTGTATTGAATGCCCCTCTCAGATTCCTGTGGGGGGGGGGGGGGGGGGGGAATTTGCCCCTGATGCCCCCCCCCCCCCTGGATCCGCCAGTGGCCACTGGGTCCATATGACAGGGGTATCCGTATGACTATGGAGTGGTCCATATGACAAAGGTATCCGTATTACTATGGAGAGGTCCATATGACGGAGGTATCCGTATGACTATGACCAGAGTGGTCCATATGGCAGAGGTATCCGTATGACTATGGAGTGGTCCATATGACAAAGGTATCCGTATGACTATGGAGAGGTCCATATGACGAGGTATCCGTATGACTATGACCAGAGTGGTCCATATGGCAGAGGTATCCGTATGACTATGGAGTGGTCCATATGACAAAGGTATCCGTATGACTATGGAGAGGTCCATATGACGGAGGTATCCGTATGACTATGACCAGAGTGGTCCATATGACAGAGGTATCCGTATGACTATGGAGTGGTCCATATGACAGAGGTATCCATATGACTATGACCAGAGTGGTCTATATGACGGAGATATCCGTATGACTATGACCAGAGTCGTCCATATGACAGAGGCATCCGTATGACTATGGAGTGGTCCATATGACAGATGTATCCGTATGACTATGACCAGAGAGGTCCACATGACGGAGGTATCCGTATGACTATGACCAGAGTGGTCCACATGACAGAGGTATCCGTATGACTATGGAGTGGTTCATATGACAGAGGTATTCGTATGACTATGGAGTGGTCCATATGACAGAGGTATACATATGACTATGGAGCGGTCCATAGGACAGAGGTATCGGTACGACTATGGAGTGGTCCATATGACAAAGGTATCCGTGTGACTATGGAGTGGTCCATATGGCAGAGGTATCCGCATGACTATGACCAAAGTGGTCCATATGACAGAGAAATCCGTATGACTATGACCAGAGTGGTCTATATGACGGAGGTATCCCTATGACTATGACCAGAGTGGTCCATATGACAGAGGTATCCATATGACTATGGAGTGGTCCATATGACATAGGTATCGGTATGAGTATGGAGTGATCCATATGACAGAGGTATCCATATGACTATGGAGCGGTCCATAGGACAGAGGTATCCGTATGACTATGGAGTGGTCCATATGACAGATGTATCCGTATGACTATGGAGTGGTTCATATGACAGAGGTATCCGTATGACTATGGAGTGGTCCAAATTACAGAGGTATCCATATGACTATGACCAGAGTGGTCCATATGACAGAGGTATCTTTATGACTATGGAGTGGTCCATATGACAGACGTATCCATATGACTATGACCAGAGTGGTCCATATGATAGATGTATCCGTATGACTATGACCAGAGTGGTCCATATGACGGAGGTATCCGTATGATTATGACCAGAGAGGTCCATATGACAGAGGTATCCGTAAGACTATGACCAGAGAGGTCCATATGCCAGAGGTATCCGTATGACTATGGAGTGGTCCATATGACAGATGTATCCATATGACTATGGAGCGGTCCATAGGACAGAGGTATCCGTATGACTATGGAGTGGTCCATATGACAAAGGTATCCGTATGACTATGGAGAGGTCCATATGACGGAGGTATCCGTATGA
The DNA here is from genome assembly GCA_036785665.1 of Chirona hameri. Classification (NCBI taxonomy): domain Eukaryota; kingdom Metazoa; phylum Arthropoda; class Thecostraca; order Balanomorpha; family Balanidae; genus Chirona; species Chirona hameri. The sequence continues at coordinate 20,241 of JAXIVJ010010748.1, read as the reverse complement.
CTATGACCAGAGTGGTCCATATGGCAGAGGTATCCGTATGACTATGGAGTGGTCCATATGACAAAGGTATCCGTATGACTATGGAGAGGTCCATATGACGGAGGTATCCGTATGACTATGACCAGAGTGGTCTATATGGCAGAGGTATCCGTATGACTATGGAGTGGTCCATATGACAAAGGTATCCGTATGACTATGAAGAGGTCCATATGACAAAGGTATCCGTATGACTATGGAGAGGTCCATATGACGGAGGTATCCGTATGACTATGACCAGAGTGGTCCATATGACAGAGGTATCCGTATGACTATGGAGTGGTCCATATGACAGAGGTATCGATATGACTATGACCAGAGTGGTCTATATGACGGAGATATCCGTATGACTATGAGCAGAGTCGTCCATATGCCAGAGGTATCCGTATGACTATGGAGTGGTCCATACGACAGATGTATCCGTATGACTATGACCAGAGAGGTCCAGATGACGGAGGTATCCGTATGACTATGACCAGAGTGGTCCACATGACAGAGGTATCCGTATGACTATGGAGTGGTTCATATGACAGAGGTATTCGTATGGCTATGGAGTGGTCCATATGACAGAGGTATACATATGACTATGGAGCGGTCCATAGGACAGAGGTATCGGTACGACTATGGAGTGGTCCATATGACAAAGGTATCCGTATGACTACTGAGTGGTCCATATGGCAGAGGCATCCGCATGACTATGACCAAAGTGGTCCATATGACAGAGGTATCCCTATGACTATGACCAGAGTGGTCTATATGACGGAGGTATCCCTATGACTATGACCAGAGTGGTCCATATTGCAGAGGTATCCATATGACTATGGAGTGGTCCATATGACATAGGTATCGGTATGAATATGGAGTGATCCATATGACAGAGGTATCCATATGACTATGGGGCGGTCCATAGGACAGAGGTATCCGTATGACTATGGAGTGGTCCATATGACAGAAGTATCCGTATGACTATGGAGTGGTTCATATGACAGGGGTATCCGTATGACTATGGAGTGGTTCATATGACAGAGGTATCCGTATGACTATGGAGTGGTCCAAATTACAGAGGTATCCATATGACTATGACCAGAGTGGTCCATATGACAGAGGTATCCGTATGACTATGGAGTAGTCCAAATTACAGAGGTATCCATATGACTATGACCAGAGTGGTCCATATGACAGAGGTATCTTTATGACTATGGAGTGGTCCATATGACAGACGTATCCATATGACTATGACCAGAGTGGTTCATATGATAGATGCATCCGTATGACTATGACCAGAGTGGTCCATATGACGGAGGTATCCGTATGACTATGACCAGAGAGGTCCATATGACAGAGGTATCCGTAAGATTATGACCAGAGAGGTCCATATGACAGAGGTATCCGTATGACTATGGAGTGGTCCATATGACAGAGGTATCCATATGACTATGGAGCGGTCCATAGGACAGAGGTATCCGTATGACTATGGAGTGGTCCATATGACAGAAGTATCCGTATGACTATGGATTGGTCCATATGACAGGCGTATCCGTATGACTATGGAGTGGTCCATATGACATAGGTATCGGTATGACCATGGAGAGGTCCATATGAAAGATGTATCCGTATGACTATGACCAGAGTGTCCATATGACAGAGGTATCCGTATGACTATGACTATGGAGTGGTCCATATGACATAGGTATCCGTATGACTATGGAGTGGTCCATATCACAGAGGTATCCGTATGACTATGACCAAAGTGGTCCATATGACATAGGTATCCATATGAATATGACCAGAGTGGTCCATATGACAGCGGTATCCATATGAATATGGAGTGGTCCGTATGACAGAGGTATCCGTATGACTATGGAGTGGTCCATATGACATAGGTATCCGTATGACTATGGAGTGGTCCATATGACAGAGGTATCCGTATGACTATGACCAAAGTGGTCCATATGGCATAGGTATCCATATGAATATGACCAGAGTGGTTCATATGACAGCGGTATCCATATGACTATGGAGTGGTCCGTATGACAGAGGTATCCGTATGACTATGGAGTGGTCCATATGACAGAGGTATCCGTATGACTATGGAGTGGTGCATATGACAGATATAACCGTATGACTATGGAGTGGTCCATATGACAGAGGTCCATATGACAGACGTATCCATATGACTATGACCAGAGTGGTCCATATGATAGATGTATCCGTATGACTATGACCAGAGTGGTCCATATGACGGAGGTATCCGTATGACTATGACCAGAGAGGTCCATATGACAGAGGTATCCGTATGACTATGACCAGAGAGGTCTATATGACAGAGGTATCCGTATGACTATGGAGTGGTCCATATGACAGAGGTATCCATATGACTATGGAGCGGTCCATAGGACAGAGGTATCCGTATGACTATGGAGTGGTCCATATGACAGAAGTATCTGTATGACTATGGAGTGGTCCATATGACAGGCGTATCCGTATGACTATGGAGTGGTCCATATGACATAGGTATCGGTATGACTATGGAGAGGTCCATATGAAAGATGTATCCGTATGACTATGACCAGAGTGTCCACATGACAGAGGTATTCGTATGACTATGGAGTGGTCCATATGACATAGGTATCCGTATGATTATGGAGTGGTCCATATGACATAGGTATCCGTATGACTATGGAGTGGTCCATATGACAGAGGTATCCGTATGACTATGACCAGAGTGGTCCATATGACATAGGTATCCATATGACATTGAGTGGTCCATATGACAGAGGTATCCGTATGACTATGACCAAAGTGGTCCATATGACATAGGTATCCACATGAATATGACCAGAGTGGTCCATATGACAGCGGTATCCATATGACTATGGAGTGGTCCGTATGACAGAGGTATCCGTATGACTATGGAGTGGTCCATATGACATAGGTATCCGTATGACTATGGAGTGGTCCATATCACAGAGGTATCCGTATGACTATGACCAAAGTGGTCCATATGGCATAGGTATCCATATGAATATGACCAGAGTGGTCCATATAACAGCGGTATCCATATGACTATGGAGTGGTCCGTATGACATAGGTATCCGTATGACTATGGAGTGGTCCATATGACAGAGGTATCCGTATGACTATGGAGTGGTGCATATGACAGATGTAACCGTATGACTATGGAGTGGTTCATATGACAGAGGTATCCATATGACTATGAGCAGAGTGGTCTGTATGACGGAGGTATCCGTATGACTATGACCAGAGTGGTCCATATGACGGAGGTATCCGTATGACTATGACCAGAGAGGTCCATATGACAGAGGTTTCCGTATGACTATGACCAGAGAGGTCCGCCTCGCCTAACATCAGGGCGGGCAGACACGATAAGCGTATTAGCAGTACAATGTCTAGGTGGCGCGGTATGCGGTTAATGATAAATTGACTCGGGCGGCTGCAGTATCAGCTGTCAGGGGGGGGGGGGGGGTCACGGGCGCGCTGATCCCCGGCTGCTGCGATAGGTGTCCGCGTCAGCAGGCTGAGATAGATAGACCCAGCTATCGTTATCTTCCGTCCGACTGGCCGCGCCGGCTGCCAGGGCCGACAGGGCAGTCGGCTGACCGGGCAGGCCAGCGGGGTAGCGAGCGGTCCGGTCAGGTCAGGTCAGGTCAGGTCAGGTCAGGTAAGGTCAGGAGTGAGCCGGCGACACGATGGCGACTGTTCAGCTCTGCCTGCTGATCGTCCTGCTGGCGGTGCACGTCCAGACGCAGACAGGTCAGTCGGTACCGAGATGTGACCGCTGGCGCCCCGACAGGTCAGTCGGTACCTACTGCATCGGTTCAGACAGGTCAGTCGGTACCGAGATGTGACCGCTGGCGCCCCGACAGGTCAGTCGGTACCTACTGCATCGGTTCAGACAGGTCAGTTAGTACCGAGATGTGGCCGCTGGCGCCCCGACAGGTCAGTCGGTACCTACTGCCTCGGTTCAGACAGGTCAGTTAGTACCGAGATGTGGCCGCTGGAGCCTTGCCTGTTTCTTCTCCATCCGCTTAGCTAACATTAACAGCATAGGTTATACCATGATGTATTATCGGTGACTCTGATGACCAATGTGCTTACTTTCTCTCCCAACTCTTAGTCTGTGTTTTCTTTCTGTGCCTTTTCAACCGATCCTATTTACATTCTTGGAGATCAGAATGATATTATATTCATATTTGTACTACAAGCATAGTATTGTATAATTTACGACGAAAATAGGGCTCACTCGCATACTTAGTAAGAACGAATAACGGTCTCTTTGTACGTTTTATGAACAGAAAATTATAGCTAATAAAATGTCCGGAAAGAGAGAAGCGTCACAACTTAATATTCTGTATAATACTAACGGGAATTTTTTTTGGCCAGTTTTAGCGATTTCGAAGTCCTTTCGAAGCTGCGAAGTAGGGATGGAAATTTTAGGACCACGGAGCTGGCGCCGGGCCCAAATTCAGGCCTGGCGGGCCTGAAGCTGTGTCTGAACTCAGGCTTGCCGGTCTCATGCCGGGCTCAGCACAAGTTCGGGGGTTAAAATATATTTGTTTAAAATGTAGAATGAAATAGATATACAGATTGCTGGCTGCCGGGCCTGGCGGGTGCTGCCACATGTGGTCGGGTTTCATGCCGGTGCCAACTCATTTATGAGCGGTGGTGGTGGCGGTGCTGGTTCCTGTTTTTGGAGAAATGTTTGCATCTCTACTGCGAAGGTTACGCCTAAAGCACAGGTACTGACATTCGACAAGTGAAGGTGTTGCTAATGGTATTACCTATTTCGAACTTGTTAAATAACGCGTGGATCTCCAAAATAGTAGGGTAGAGCAGACATATGGAACGAGATAAATTTTAAGGGAATAGTTCATCTTTAGCATGGGATTTTGAACTGAGATAGCAGATTTGTAGAGCAGATCGAAAAATGAGTTGTGTGAGAAAAAAATGAGCTCCCTACGCTAAGTAATGTCGACACAGGACTACTGAGCTCTTTTTAGAAGACGCTGTTCCGTGCCCCGATCGGGGCCCACAACTTGTTTCGGGTCCTCACAATCGTTGTTTACGTTACAAGCAGCCTGCGTATTTATGCCTAAAGTCCGTCGTTATTGTGTGCAATAGTTTTAGGCCGGTGTGACATTTATATTGTGTGCTGACTTGTATGCATGTATAATATGTATGTTATATGCTACCGTAATTCAACTGGATTTCTGAAGTTGTCAAATATAAACTCTTTATTAATAGTTTCCATATCCAAGCTACTATGCGTACATGCAAGCGACCATGCATTAGGCATGGTCGTCAGCAGGGTGAAAATTAAAAAAAAATCCGGATTTCGAAAATTGCGAGGGTAGATTCGTATGAAGTAAACAATTCTGAACAACTTTCCTATCTTCGGTTTTGTATTTGATTAAATCCTGACTACTTTAAAAAAAAATCGGCAACATGTTCGGGCGGCCATGACCGACAGCACCACAGTAGGCAACACGGACATTGAAAACGGCAATCATGTACTATTGCACGTACACTACTGGTGAGATCAAGCTTAATGCACGACCGACAGTCATTTCCAAAGGCATTTCGGTTTCTGAACTCGAATCATGATGCATAAACGAAAACCAACAGGCCCGAATACGGCTCGTGCACACTCCCCGGTTCAACCAGCGGGACGAACAACTGAAATTTTGATATATCAGGGCCCAATCCGGCCTCCACCTTCAGAGGTCCCTCTCCTTCCTCCAGAGGGCCCAATCTGACCTCCATATGACTTACTTTGACCTCCAGAAGGCCCCTCTGGATACCATTGGACCCCTCTGGCTTCCAGAGAGCCCACTCTGACCTCCCGAGGACCAACTCCGGCTTCCGGATGGCCCCTCTGGGTTCCAGAGTTCCCACACTGGCATCCAGAGGGCCCGTCTGGATACTAATTGACCCCCTCTGACTTCCATGGGGCCCACTCCAGCCTCCACCTCCAGAGGGCCCACCGCTGCCGCCACCTCAAGAGGGCCCACTTGGCCAACTCTGACCTCCAGATGGCCCTCTCTGGCCTCCAGTGTGCCACTCTGGCCTTCATAGGGCCCTCTCCAGTCTCCATAGGGCCCTCTGGATATCATTGGGTCCCTCTGGCGTCCAGAGGGCCCACTCTAACCTACAGGGGCCACCACTCTGACCTCCAGAGGGATCATACTCACCTCCATAGGGCCCCCTCTGGATTCCAGAGGATCCTATCTGGATTCCAGGGTCCCACTCTGACCTCCACAGGACCCGCTGGGGCCTCCAGAGAATCATGCCTCATAGGGCCCCACTCCGACCTCTAGAGGACACACTACGACCTACAGGCTCCAGGGGGCTCACTTTGGTCTCCAGACGGCCCTCTCCGACATTCAGAGGGCCCACTCTTGCCTCGAGAGAGCTCACCTTGGCATCCGGGCGGCCATTCTGGCTCCCAGTGGGCGGGACTCCTCTAGCTTCCGGCGAGCCCTCTCCGACCTCCAGAAGGCCCACTCTGACCTGAAGCCCAGGCGGGCCCTTCGGCCCCACCTGGGCTCCAAGTGACTTGGAGGGGGGGGGGGGGCAAAAGATATATTGGCCCTTTCATAGGGGCCAACATATCTCCTTTGGGGGAGGGCATGGCCCGCATGGCCCCATTTGCGACCGCCACTGGTCTGAAGGGCCCTCTGTCGGTCTCAGGGGCTCTCTGTCGATCTGGCGTGGCCCTGTGTCGGTCTGGGGCCCTTGGTCGACCAGATAGGTCCTTTGTCGGCCTGAGGGGCCCTCTGTCGGCCTGAGGGGCCCTCTGTCAGCATGAGGGCCCTCTGTCGGCATGAGGGCCCTCTGTCGGCATGATGGCCCTCTGTCGGCATGAGGGCCCTCTGTCGGCATGAGGGCCCTCTGTCGGCCTGAGGGGAGCCTCTGGCGGCCTGAGGGATCCTCTATCGGCCTGAGAGGTCCTCTGACGGCCTGATGTGGCCCTTGGCCAGCTTGAGGGCCTAAGGGGCCCTCTGCCAGCCTCAGGGGCCCTCTGTCGGCCTAAGAGGACCCTCTGTCGGCCTGATGAGACCCTCTGACTGCCTGAGGGGCCCTCTGTCGGCCTGAAGGGGCCCTCTGTTGACCCGTGGGGCCTTCAGTTAGCTTGAGGTGGCATTCGTTTGGCTTGAGAGACCTCAGTCGACCTAAGGGGCTCTATGTCGGCTTGAGGGGCCCTAAGTGTGCATATTCAGTGCGTATGAGCATACACACATTCAGTCAATTGATCGTTACAGCGATGTACACATCATCGGCGCTTGCTGGTCCGTTGAACGGCAGCCGAGTGTCCTGAGGACCAAACATGTTTTCAAAAAGTGGATTTAAGGTAGTCAGCAGGGCCGGCGCTACAGGGGGCAGAAGGGGCAGCTGCCACTCCAACCGCCAGTTGGGCCCTTTTCGGCCAGCCTGGCGGGCGGACGAGCTGAATGTTCTCTCAGACTGTCTCGGGGCTCGATGAAGCAGCGCAAGCTCAACTCTGTGGCAGTCTGCCAAGTGCCGTCCATCAGAAGGAGACGCGCGAGGTTCCTGATCGGGATATGGCGCGCGAATATGCGTCCCTGAAGGTGTTCTTCGTTCCACCTTCGGGACGTTTGATGTCATCTGAGATCAGGCACGTAGCCAAGGGAGGGGGGGGGGGGTGCCCCCCCCCCCCCCCTGGAGGCCAGGAGGGCCCTTTACCACGCGAAGCGTGGTCTTTAGAGAGTTTAGAGCACTTCAGGGCCCTTTAGGGACACCAGGGCCCTCTCTGAAAGACCAGAGGGCCCCTTGTACGTTCAAAAGAGCCCTGTGCATGTCAGAGGGGCTCCTGTCCAGACCGAAAGGGCCCCTGAGCAGATTGGAGTGCCCCTGGACAGACCAGAGGGACCCTGGGAAGTTAACAGGGCCCTGAGTGGGTCAGAAGGGCCCCTGAACATGCCGAATGGGCCCCTAGTCAGCTCGGAGTGGCCCCAGGGCAGGTCGGAGGGCCCTTGGAGCATGTCGCAAGGCGACAAAGCAGCCAGCGCAGTCCCTTGCCAGGTCGAAAGGGCCCCTTAGAAGGCTGGAGTGCCCCTGGAGAGACCAGAGGGTACCTAGAAAGTTAAAAGGGCCCCTGTGCAGATCGGATGAGCCCCTGGCCAGACCAAAAGGTCCCATGGGTGGGTAAGAAGGGCCCCTGAACATGCCGAATTGGCCCTAGCTAGCACCGAGGGGCCCCAGGGTCGGAGGGCCCCTTGAGTATTTCGGCAGGGCGACAAAGCAGCCAGCGCAGTCCGACCAGAAGAGTCGCTGGGCAGATCGGAGGGGCTCCTGGGCAAGCCAGAGGGGCCCCTGGCTAGACCGAAGGGGTCCCTGGGCCGGTCGGAAGGGCCCTGGAAAATGCCGGATGAGTTCCTAGCCAGACTGAAGGGGCCCCTGGGCATGTTGGAGGGGCCCCTGAGCATGTCGGCAGGGCGACAAAGCAGCCAGTGCAGTCCCTGGCCAGGTCGGAAGGACCTCTGAACAGGTCGAATGGGCCCCTTGACACACAAGAGGGCTTCTTGGAAGGTCAGAGGAGCCCCTGGTCAGACCGGAAGGCCCAAAAGCACGTAGTGATCCCAGATGAAGATGAAATACAAAGAGGACTTACTCCAAAATAAAAATATTAAAATCGGAGCTTTCGGGGATATTGTAAACTAACACCCTTCGTCAGGGTGTTACAATATACCCGAAAGCTCCGATGTTAATGTTTCTTGTAGAGTAAGCCCTCTTTGTATTTAATATATATCACCTACTCCACATCATGTCTTTCCGCGGATCCCAGATGAGCCCCTGAACAGGTTGGAAGGGTGTTGGAAAGGTCAGAGGGTCCCCTAGACGATCTGAAGGGACCCTGAGCCTTTCAACAATAAGAATGCAGTTGGCCAGGGAATAAAACTCAAAATTTTCGCGCCGCTCCGCGGCGCAATTTAACTACAAATTAAATTATATGCGGGTTAGAAACAAAAAACGGGCCGTGTCTTGGCACATGTTATTGTTATGTTGCTACTTTCTTATATAATTGGGCAAAATAGTTCACTTTAGCACTTTTTACCGCACTTTTAAACGCACAATAGCATTTTTAGAGGTCCGCACCATACGCAATGCGACGCGTTGATGGGAATGCATATCCAGGGCATACAACTCCAAATTGTACCGCCGCTCCGCGGCGCAATTTGTTTAAGAGTTCCAGGTCTTGAGCTTAAAAAATATTCCAATTTGGTATAGCTGATTCCAAATTGGTGTCACTTGTTCCAAAGTTGATATGGCAGTTTACTAACTCCAGCTCCTAAACGTTGGTATGGCCCATGCCATACATGTCATACTGCATTTTCCATCCGTGTAACGTGACTTTTCATCCGTTTTGTTTGGCCCTTTCAACGCTTGAGAAGGGGCACTTTCAACGATCGGGAAGGGAGCCCTTTCTTTCGAAGCGCTGCGCCCCCCCCCCCCCCCCTGGACGAAATTCTGCAGCTACGTGCCTGTCTGAAATGATAGCACCGAAAAAATGTGATGATTAGTAAATTCCTTCTGGTAACTAGTGAACTATAGTAAACATTCTTCGTACATGTTGCAAAAAAACAAAAAGTTATAGTTGATAACTTGGTCACATTGAGTAAAAACTTGAACTGTGTGACGCCACAATGCCACTGGAAAATAAAGGCTGTGATGATCTATTTAAAGTGTTCAAGTTTGATCATAAATCAATGGTAATCCGTGCAGGAACGAGAAAGACGGAAATGATATGAAATATATATTACATAATATTGCAGGTTGGGTGGGCCTTTTGGCCAAGGGCCTTTTTTCTGGAAAAGCTGCCCCCCCGAACCGAAAATATGTGGCGCCGGCCCTGGTAGTCAGGAATTCCTTTTATCGAAAAACCGAAAATTGAAAAGTTGTTCAGAATTGTTTACTACATACCGATCCACCCTCGCAATTTCCAAGATCGGAAATAAATTCTGACGACCATGCCTAATATGTATGACGTCATAATTGTCATGAAATTTGGTATGGCCATGAAGGAGAAACGAGAAACATGCCCATTTTTCGACGGATCCTTCAACGCTTGAGAAGGGGTACTTTCACATCTATCTATCGTCCAAACAAATGCCATATTCGTGTTTTCAGCTCGAAATACCCCGTGTGGCCAAATTTCAGGACAACTTTCAAGGTGACTATTCCCTTTAAAACCATGGTTTCCTCGTCTGGGAATGATGGGTACTAGTACTACTATCAGCTGCATTATGGCCTGACGTGTGTAGCGCCCAGGGTGCCTGCTCTCGCTGCAGTATGGCCTGATGGATGTGGCGCCCAGGGTGCCTGCTCTCGCTGCAGTATGGCCTGACGTGTGTAGCGCCCAGGGTGCCTGCTCTCGCTGCAGAATGGCCTGACGTGTGTAGCGCCCAGGGTGCCTGCTCTCGCTGCAGTATGGCCTGATGGATGTAGCGCCCAGGGTGCCTGCTCTCGCTGCATTATGGCCTGACGTGTGTAGCGCCCAGGGTGCCTGCTCTCGCTCCAGTATGGCCTGACGTGTGTAGCGCCCAGGGTGCCTGCTCTCGCTGCAGTATGGCCTGACGTGTGTAGCGCCCAGGGTGCCTGCTCTCGCTGCAGTATGGCCTGACGTGTGTAGCGCCCAGGGTGCCTGCTCTCGCTGCAGAATGGCCTGACGTGTGTAGCGCCCAGGGTGCCTGCTCTCGCTGCAGTATGGCCTGATGGATGTGGCGCCCAGGGTGCCTGCTCTCGCTGCAGAATGGCCTGATGGATGTAGCGCCCAGGGTGCCTGCTCTCGCTGTAGTATGGCCCGATGGATGTAGCGCCCAGGGTGCCTGCTCTCGCTGCAGAATGGCCTGATGGATGTGGCGCCCAGGGTGCCTGCTCTCGCTGCAGTATGACCCGATGGATGTGGCGCCCAGGGTGCCTGCTCTCGCTGCAGTATGGCCTGATGGATGTAGCGCCCAGGGTGCCTGCTCTCGCTGCAGTATGGCCTGATGGATGTAGCGCCCAGGGTGCCTGCTCTCGCTGCATTATGGCCTGACGTGTGTAGCGCCCAGGGTGCCTGCTCTCGCTGCAGAATGGCCTGATGGATGTAGCGCCCAGGGTGCCTGCTCTCGCTGCAGTATGGCCTGATGGATGTAGCGCCCAGGGTGCCTGCTCTCGCTGCAGAATGGCCTGATGGATGTAGCGCCCAGGGTGCCTGCTCTCGCTGCAGTATGGCCTGACGTGTGTAGCGCTCAGGGTGCCTGCTCTCGCTGCAGTATGGCCTGATGGATGTAGCGCCCAGGGTGCCTGCTCTCGCTGCAGTATGACCCGATGGATGTAGCGCCCAGGGTGCCTGCTCTCGCGTCATCTGACATATTTTAAATGACGTCTGGTGGTTCTAATGAATGCTCAGGCAGCTGGGTCGATATGGGGCTAAAGCTGTGAATATCATCTTGTGATGATGGATCATGACCCAGTGCTGATCACAGATCCGATGGATTACGATAGGTACTGTCTGGACTGCAGGGCCTCGGATAACATGTTAACTGGGGGGGGGGGGGGCAATTGCCCCCCAGTGGAGGGAATTGCCCCCTCAGTGGAACCAATTCCCCCAGTGAAACTGAGTTAATTCGACAGAGCGGGCACTAGGATGCTATATATGATGCATCACTAGCCTTTAAAAAAAAAATCCTTCAGTCACCCGACGTGTTTTTACTGTACTGCATGGCCTCGGATAGCATGTTAAAGGAAATAGTTCGCATTCGGAAAATTGATCAGAATACGATGTTATTATATTTGTAATACAGTTTCTTTTTTCTTTCTTTTCAAAAATGGTCCTACATCGCGCCAATTCAGGACAGAAAGTCGTAAATTATTAATTTTATGGTGTGCGTTATTGGTCTGCGCATGCTCCATGCAGAGCTGGCTCTTTCAGACGGTACGGTACATCATATATGCGCCGTATTCCTTCGCCAAAAAGTCAAATATCTTCGTCTGGAGAGTTTTTTCAGCCAATAAAAGTTGCAGATAGGGATTTCTCAACACGGGCTACAGAACTGCTATTTCAGTTCAAACCCCCATGTTGAAGGTGAACTATTTCCTTGAATTGGGGGGATGCCCCCCCCCCCCCCCCCCCCCCCACCCCCGGTGACTCCTGACTCCCTCCCCGGTGACCAAATTTTGCCCCCTATAGTGGGAGCAAAATTCGTAGGTAACATACGATTGTACGGTCTGTAAAGTAGATACAAACGTCACTGAAGCATGCTTTCAACTTAAAACCAATACAGCCCCGTTTACAGCTACCTAGCGTATCTTTGAGATCTTGAGGACGGATACCCGCCCCTCGTCGCTTCGGTCCGATATTGGCATGGACCACAGGTGTCGATTTATATACGTTTGGGGTGGCCCTCGGCCTCAATATTTTGAGTTTGGTCCCCCAAAGATGCTTTTGGCTCCCTCAATGTTGTCTGTCCAATGGCGGATCCAAGAGGGCCAAAGGCCAAATGCAGATGTATTCAAACAAGATCCACTCTTTGGAGTGGCTTTTCACAAATTCACGACAGAACATTGACACATATAAAACGCAGCCATGGTGAACATGCATACCTACACAGAAAAATACTTCACGAACAAAGATATACGTACATACATTCAAAAGATGACTGTTCATACTCACCGGCTCATTCACCTCCCCTAGTTTGACAACAGTATTTGTCTAACTTTCGCCCGGTAGGATAACGTTCCTGGCTCTACATTTAGTTCGTTTAGACGAGTCACGCCGCGGTAGCATAATCTCCTTCTACCTGCCTCCGTGCGAATAGAGGGGAGCGTAAAGAGGCCAGCTCGTCTAGTGTCGTGGTGGTGACGTTGGCAAGCCCGGTATCCTATCGTGCTTCTGAGGTACTCAGGCTGACCTGTCACGATGGTGCGCTCTACAGCACATACCGAGTGGTATGTCACCAACTGTCTGGCAGTCAACTACCTAAGCTGTTTGATAGTGTCAGACACGCTATCACTACGTCTCTTGCCAGTCACGGCTCGTGCACAAAAGTTGATCACTTTTTTAACACGGTGTAGCTGCGTCTCACCGCATGAACCGTATACCGACAGGCAGTATCGTACCATAGACACGACAAGCGCTTCGACGATACACTTCAGCGCCGATCTCGGTATAACATGGCGTGCGTGCACCAACGCTATAAGTTTACCTGTGCACTTGCGAGATACGCTGTCTACGTGTGATGCGAAGTTCAGATGTCGGTCCATTAACACGCCGAGATTCTTCACCTCCTTTGACTCAGCAATGGTGGTCGCACAGAAGCTAAGCGTAACCGTACAAAGCCCCCAACCAAGCCCGTAACTAACAAAGCCCCCAAACCGCCTGAAATCAGCAAAAAGTGACGTATTTTCTAACTAAAAAGCCAAGAAACCTTTACGAAATAAAGTTGATTAAATCACCCATTCATCCATAAAGAAGCAAACTCCGATGAGTTTCTTTCATTGTTTGATATTTTTTTGTGGATTTCGCCCTCCAAAACAATTTGTTTTGCCGTTCTGGGTTCTTCCTTGTGTCTGGCCTTAGAGCAGGCATTTGACATATATACCCAGGGCTTAGGAACAATGTTCAAGTTGGGGGGGAGGGGGGGGGGGGGGGGCAGGGGGCATTCTGAAGTCGATTCTTTCCATGCAACGCCCATAAGCGTAATGCTAAAATAAAAAAATGTGTGTGTGGGGGGGGGGGGGGGCGGCTGCCCCCCCCCTGCCCCCTGTTCCTACACCTATACATATACCATGGTTTCAGCCACAGTGATCCGTGGAAAACCAAGCTTCTGATGAATTCGTTGATTCTAGGAACATAGACTACCCAAAACCACCTTCATCACATCACACGACGAAACCGGGGGAATATCGGCGAGGCAATGTTTCTCTTCTTCGTAAAGTTGTAGCTGTTTGTCTCCTCTGGGGTGGCCCTCGGCCCCCCAAAGGCGCCCTCGGCCCCACAGCCATATTTCGATTGAATAACCGACTTCACCGCATATCCGACGAATAAATTTAGGGCTGTGTACCAGCATTTGGCAGACACGACCGATGATGAATGGGTCTCTCGAAAACATGCCGACGTTGAGCCGATATCAGCCCGATGCTTGGTAGGACGACGGCCCGAGTTTCATGCATTTCGTTTCGAAAGCAATATGCCACGTTTACGCGGTATGAGCATCATTCAAAAGTTTTAAAAAAACGTTCAAAACGAATAACAATTATTTCAGTTATTAACGTCTAACCGTAATATGTGAGATGAGTTGTACAGTAATCAGCAATCAACGGCAACAACCATGGTAACAACTATTCTTAGTTTTGGTGCCTCGTCTTCTATTCCAAGGGATACCATTTTCCATTGCAAGACATACCTATTGCATGGGTTGGATCTGCACTGATTAATACGATAATTTGATGAGGAGTTACTAATTGCAGGTCAGCTATTTTATTATGAAATCGTTTTTAAGTCGAAAATGAAACGTCTCACAAAATGATTAACTAATGTTTTTGTTTGATTGTGTAAGGGATATGATGGCTCTAATTGAGCCCTTGACCCATTGGCGCATCCAGAACGTCCAAAAACGTCGTTTTGAAGAACTGACTCAAAACTCGTCCGACTGTGTGTGCTTTTGCAAACAAAGTCGTGTCGTGCCGAGCCGAGGGTGTGGCGTTTTAGGGAGAGGTTTGGTTGGAACGCCCCCTATTTTTTTTTCTCGAGAATTGCCGGTGTGCAGTACCACCGTTTCTGGCACAGCTGCTTCTGCATGAATTGCGTACCTTAAGTAAACATTTTGACTAGGGTCATCTCAGGTGAGGTCACCAGGTCACGTCAAGTGGCCCCACCTCCAAATAAATTTGTGGTCGAGCCACAGCCACAGTGTTTGACTGAGCGATGTGACAATTTCGACATGAATTTAGACGAGCTATCCAACGGCATTTGTGGATTTTGATTTTTGCCTAATCCCCATTGGAGCCTAGTTCGGGGGTGGGGGCGTCATATGCCTCCCCTAGCACGACTAAGCTGGCGCCGAGCACCGGCAGGGCGCGGGTTAAGAACTGCTTTAAAACAAATTATCCCGTGTATAAGCTGCTTAGATCTTCTTTCAGGAAATGTGTTAATGTTCGACCGATTTAGTTGTATTGGTAAAGGCGCCGGTGGACCCCTTCGCTCCGTTCCTGTTCGGTCCCCCAAATCGTTTTCAAAAATCGACATCACAGGTGTGGACCTTCGATGATAGGCGTGCTTAAATTTATCATTTTTATTTAGCTTCATTAAATTGTATTATTCTACTATTTTATTTCTGTTTTACACTTATGTTTGTCATTATCACACTTAAAATGTATCAGTACCCCCTGAGCAAACCATTTTACACTAGAAAAAATGCGATTTTGCTGTCGACCCCCCCCCCCTTTTGGTCAACAACATTTGGCTGAGGAGCGAAATATGATTCTACCACTGGCATGCCCCCCTCCCCCCCCCCCCTGCGAAAAATTCCTGACTATGTGCCTGTGCTTAACCATATGCCTTAGCAGCATATTTTTTTTCTCGAATTGCCCCCCCCCCAGTGAGAATTCCTTAGCCGAGGCCCTGGTCTGGAGGCGATGGTGACCATGGGCGTCGGAAGCGGGGGGGGGGGGGCGCCCTCAACATATTCAGATTTTAACATTAGGTACGCGTATTGGCGTTGCATGAAAAGAATCTACTTCAAAATGCATCCGTCCACCAACTTTCGGAAGGTGGCGACTCCGATAATGGTGACCATAATTTTACGTCTTGCAGATGCTTCAACACCTTCTCCGACTGTGGCGAGCACAGGCGCCAGCTCTACCACGGCACCACCAGACACCACATCACCGACAGGGCCAACGGTGACGACGTCAGTGACGACATCGGTGACGACCTCCTCAACAACGACAGGTATGCCTGAGCCAACGACAGGTATGCCTTACAGGTATGACAGGTATGACGGTACACCAACGACAGGTATGCCTGAGCGCCAATAAAATACTCACATGCTTTTAGTTTATTGACGGCACTGTTCAATGTACATTGTTCATGGCTCTAGTAATTATATATAAAACGTTTATTAAGCCGCAGAGCAACATATCTTTTTAAATCCTACCGATTTCAGAGACCTCTCGTCTTCGTCATCAGGGAATGAAAATATTAAAAACAGGACCAGTTTTGGATATTTTAATTCCCTGATGCCGGAAACGAGAGGTCTCTGAAACGGCGGTAGGATTTAAATAGATATGTTGCTATGCGCCTTAATAAACGTTGTATATGCTTTTAGTTTAGTTTCCTGGTGACAAGAGTATTACTAACATAACGCTTTAAAGTTTTGTATAAGGCTGTGATAACATGGATAACTGAGATATAGCTCAGATACCTTACCCTATTTGTAACAGGCTCCTGGCTACCCCTTTTTGTAACAGCAGGGGGAGGGGGCGGATTCCGCCCCCCCCCCCGGAGATCTCGAGATCTACCCGTCCGATTAAAAAAAAAATGAAACGGTGTTTGGTTCCACTCAACACGATCTACATTTCTAAATAATAAATAAATATAAATTTTGGATAGGGGGGCAACAGGGGGGAAAAACTACAAATTTTAGTGGTATTTTTGACCCAACATAGCTTTCATGTTTATCGACCGATTTTAACACAACTAATAGAAATTGATAAGGATTGAATAGGAAATTGATATATGATGGTGACGTTTGAAAATTCAAAAACATAGGCGTGTGCAGGTCACTCAATATGGGGGAGAAGTAAATGCGTAATAAAACCATTTTTGTATGTGTTTTTTTTATAAAATAAATGAAATGGTATGTGATTGTGACATTAGACAAAACAGTTATAAATCATATTTTTTGCCATAGGCGGTACCAGGTTAGTGAAAAAGGGAGGTAAAATTGGGAAAAAATATTAACCGCAGACAAGTTGCTACCCAGCACTATAAATATGTTACTGATCGTAGATAGTTCCTTTTTGCATGTTGTACTTCATCACAGGCGAATCCAGGATCCAAGCTGGGGCGGCGCAAGACCTTTTGATAAGTATATTATCCGCTATTATGATACTACCTAGTCAACAGTGACTATTTCACTTACAACTTCAATTAACATTGCTTACCCCCTTTTTACCATACCTATACTCGCCTATTATCTTATAATCGTTCGTAGAGTAGCCTGTGGTGCGTGATTCATCCGAAAACTGCACTATGTTCTGTAATTGTACGCCCATGCCTCTTAGTTTCCTTGCAAAAATATGACCCCCTTTCTTCCATTCCCGAGCGCGCCTCTGCAAAAAAAATGACTATTCCATTTTCTGGCCTCATATGTGCATATATCATTATAAGCTAAACGTCCATTGCGCCGTTATCGCTGGCATATCGTCATCACCATGCCAGTCACCCCCTTTTCATGTGCCTGGACACGCCCCTGAAACTCTATATGTAATAAATTATGCAAATAATGGAAGCAGAAGCTATCTTTTACATCTTGATAGCTATAAATGCCCCTTACATTGCTCTAGTGGCTTCCCGTCAAGCATTGAATACTTCCTGGAAACCCCCATTTTCATGCCCCTAAAACCGCCTCTGCCATGCAATTTGTATGATATTTCATTAACATCAACTAATTTGCACTTGTTGCAATCACCGTAAACCGATGTAACTCCTTCATACTTGAGGCAGTTAGGAAGAAACCGTGAAGATCGCATTTCTGTATTATCGCCAAATGTCGCCTCCGAACCCACCCAAAACTGTGCCCTGGAACCGCCTCTGTTCAGTTTAAGAACTCAAAATTTGACTCCAAATGCGGTATACAATTCTATGAAAAGTCTCAAAATTTCATGGGCCTGCGCCCAGCCGTTCTGGAGATATCTGCGAAAAACATGAGGAGGGGTGGGCGGAATCCGACCCCCTGTTACAAATAGGGTTAAGGGTCTTAAGGGCTATGCAGTCTTCGTCTATCAAGCGTATTGTGGACCAAGGTTTATCGGATTTTGATACAGTTCAATTTAATAGAGGAAGTGATGATGTTTGCGCTTATTTTGGATTATATGACCATTACATAATAAAGTAGTTGCAAAAACAGTCGCGCAGTTAAATTCAGAAGTCCTGTTTCTTTGAAGTCGAGCTGTGAAAGCCCTTAAAGGGAATAAGTCACCTTTAATGGGGTTTTGCACTGAGATAGCAGATTTGCAGAGCAGATCGAAAAATGGGTTGTGGTGAAAGAATTACCTCGCTATGCTAAGTAATTTCGACACAGGACTAGTGGCCCCTTTTAGAAGACTGTTTCGGGGCGGTTTCGGGGCATGGGGCAGTCTTCCGTGCCCCCGAAACCGCCCCGAAACAGAGTCTTCTAAAAGGGGCCCACTAGTCCTGTGTCGAAATTACTTAGCATAGCGAGATAATTATTTCACCACAGCCCATTTTTCGATCTTCTCTACAAATCTGCTATCCCAGTTCAAAACTCCATTCAAGGTGACCTATTCCCTTTAAGTGCCCCAAGTACTGTTTAAGTACTGCGGAATTACAGCGTGGAGGACTTAGCAATTTCAAATTTCCAGTTGCAAATTTCAAAATCAACGTTGCAAATTTGAAATGTCAATTTACCCGTTTTGGGCAAGAACATATACGTATTGAATCATCGCAAATTTAAATGCCTATTACACAATACCAACTTCCATTTTACACTGTGAAGTAATTTTTTTTAAAACAGGATATTTTCGCACATTATTTCTTAAAAAAAAAATCATGCAATTTGACATTTTGTCCCATATAACCGGAAAACGTCTCGCATCACGTTAAAAGTGACCTGATGTTGTTTGCTTTGTGTCTTTAGTTCCACCGAAGTGTCCACCCATTGACACTGTGAGGAAAAACAACTGGGCAGAGAACAGCACAGGATACATCACTTCGGCGCAAAACGCAGATCGTGTAACAAGTAAGACGTCACCAATGGTGCTTTTCAGAGTTCGTCATGGGCTGGGCTGGCCCTATGGGCCATGGGCTGGGCCTGGGCTGGGCCTGGGCTGGGCCTGGGCCGGGCCTCAACTTTAAGAAAATCACTGAGCTCTGGATGGGCCTGGGCCTGGGAATTTTGAAGTAATGCGCGCGTCGCACAAGCTCAGGTCAGAGCTCAAAAATACTTTAACCAGCAGTTCACTTACACAGCAACACACTGTTGCTGTGGCTGTGGATTTTTGTTTTTTTGGTTAGCATAGTTAGTTCATTGTTTCACATGTATAGTATACACGTAAATATGCTAGGATAAGGATTGCAAATTTTGTGAACATAATTATATGCTTAATCTGAACGGGCCGGACTGGGCCTGGGTCTCAATATTATTAATGTGACCGGGCCTGGCCCGGGCCTGGGCTTGGCGTTCATGGGCCTGGGCCGGGCCGAGCTGGGGGTTGGTGGGCCCGTGACGAAACTGGTGCTTTTGTATATAACATTCTAATAACCACGGTTTTGTAGGATGTACCTAACAGTAACATCCATATTTTTTTTCCAATTATCGTCAAACAAATTTACAATGAACTGAAAAAAATGAAAAACGAAATTACCGGTTGGGCCTTGAGTGCCGTACTGCAGTCTTCATGAACTAAAATAAAGGTGTCTAAATATAAACATCAGATATTGTGATAAGTAGTACAATCAGGACTATTCCAATCTTCACGATCTAGTAATTCCATTGGTTGGTAGAGCGTCTCTTGGTTCAACATCATGATTTGTAAGATCACCCATTATTTTGTCCCCACAGATGTCTCCTGGGCGCCATACGACCCCCTCCAGTAATTACATTGACGCCAGTGCCTATGTAGCCGTGACTTTTAACGATTCGACGCACGCGATAGACTTCACCGCCCTCCCTTCTATGACAGGCGTCCGAGACTTCCCAAAAAAGGTGAGACATTACATTTGGCATAGTGTTGACGCCATAACGCTATAATATACGTTTTTTGTGCTGTCTCGGTGCAGTTTTTTTCTTCGTTTCCTTCGAATATTCAAATTGTTAAATACACTATGTGCTATGGACTGAGGTGACTACGGATGGAGGCGTCCCAAGCCTCATGGACGATCACACTGTCGGAGAGTCATTTCTACATCAACCCCCGGAACTCCATCCCCTTAATTAG
>JAXIVJ010010747.1:32500-46038 GCA_036785665.1 Chirona hameri | reverse complement strand
TAGCACCCGCTCTTTCTCCGCATGTCGCGCAAAAAATAGCACTCTGCTGTGACCGTTTAGCAGGCTGATCAGTTACCAGTTTAGCGTCCGTCAGCGTCCAGCGGGGTCTGCATAATGGCAGCGGGTCCAGAGAGAGCGAGAGAGAGAGAGAGAGAGAGAGAGAGAGAGAGAGAGAGAGAGAGAGAGAGAGAGAGAGAGAGAGAGAGAGAGAGAGAGAGAGAGAGAGAGAGAGAGAGCGAGAGCGAGAGCGAGAGCGAGAGCGAGAGCGAGAGCGAGAGCGAGAGCGAGAGCGAGAGCGAGAGCGAGAGCGAGAGCGAGAGCGAGAGCGAGAGCGAGAGCGAGAGCGAGAGCGAGAGCGAGAGCGAGAGCGAGAGCGAGAGCGCAACCTGGCACCTTTCAGACTCCATCCCCCGGATCAGGGGGTCATGTCCAACACAATTTCGCTATTATTCTACTATTGCAAAACGCATGTATGGCAACCGTCTCTTTTTTTTGCACAACAAATGTACCACACTACATACGTATGGTACCATATTGATTTGTTGGTTCGGTACAACAGGAGTTCGCTGTATTTTGTGGCTGCACTCCCGTGTCAGGTGTGCTGTGCCTCGCTCTGTTCTGTTCGCTGTGTGAGGTGTGTCGTCAGCCCGCGTCTGACGACCTCAGTCGCTGCGGTCCGGGTCTATTTCCAGTGTGAGCCGTGTGGCGTCATTGTTTGGGCTGCCGGCTGGCGCGGCTCGCACCCCGCCGGTGTCGCCCACCTGTCAGATGGAGCGTCAGGAGCAGTGTCCCGCCAGTCACAGCAGACGCCCATCAGCCGTGTACCCCGCCGGTGTCGCCCACCTGTCAGATGGAGCGTCAGGTCACAGCAGACGCCCATCAGCCGTGTACTCCGCCGGTGACGCCCACCTGTCAGATGGAGCGTCAGGCCACAGCAGACGCCCATCAGCCGTGTACTCCGCCGGTGTCGCCCACCTGTCAGATGGAGCGTCAGGCCACAGCAGACGCCCATCAGCCGTGTACTCCGCCGGTGTCGCCCACCTGTCAGATGGAGCGTCAGGCCACAGCAGACGCCCATCAGCCGTGTACTCCGCCGGTGACGCCCACCTGTCAGATGGAGCGTCAGGTCACAGCAGACGCCCATCAGCCGTGTACTCCGCCGGTGTCGCCCACCTGTCAGATGGAGCGTCAGGCCACAGCAGACGCCCATCAGCCGTGTACTCCGCCGGTGTCGCCCACCTGTCAGATGGAGCGTCAGGTCACAGCAGACGCCCATCAGCCGTGCACCCCGCCGGTGACGCCCACCTGTCAGATGGAGCGTCAGGAGTGGTGTGAGCCAGTCACAGCAGACGCCCATCAGGCGTGTGTCTGTTCATGGCTGCTGGATGGCGCTGCAGCCGGTCGGCTGACGGCTGACAGGCCGCCGGCGGGCCCGCGGGACCTACTTCGCACCTCGGGGTCTCCTCTGCAGGGAACCGATCTGAGCCTGTCGCGCCTCATAGCCTCCTGGATGCAGCCGAGCTCTCCGGGCCTGCTCTGGACTGGGCCGGGCAAGTCAGGTCATGTGTATTCTGCGGGAAGTGCCATAAAAGACATGGTGAGCCCGATACCTTTCAGACGCCAATTCGGCCTAAGCTTTCAATTTTCGGCAGTGGTGCGGCACGTGGCGTCGTTCTGCCGTGGGACCGTCATCCACCGGCGCTGCTGATCGAAAGCAGCGGACTCTGCCGCCTGACGGAAGCGGGCCGGGCCGGAGAGCGGCACACTGCGCGGAGGAAGTCCGCTGGGCTGCTCCGGTGGACTGCAGGTGAACTTGACCGCTTCCGATGCGTTATGGCGGCGCGCGCTGTGTCCGTATTTGGTGGCGGTGGCGCGAGCTGTGTCCGTATTTGGCGCCGCCGCCGCACTGTGTCCGTATTTGGTGGCGGCGGCGGCGTGCTGTGTCCGTATTTGGTGGTGGCGGCGGCGCGCTGTGTCCGTATTTGGCGGCGGCTGCGGCGTGTTGTGTCCGTATTTAGCGGTGGCGGCGCGTTGCGCCCGTATTTGGTGGCGGCGGCGGCGCGCTGTGTCCGTATTTGGAGGGGACGGTGGCGCGCTGTGTCCGTATTTGGGGGGGGGGGCGGCGTGATGTGTCCGTATTTGGCGGTGGCGCGCTGTGTCCGTATTTGACGGCGGATGCGGCGCGCTGTGCCCATATTGGGGGGGGGGGGGCGGCGACGCGCTGTGTCCGTATTTGGGGGGTGGCGGCGCGCTGTGTCCGTATTTGGCGGCGGCGCGCTGTGTCCGTATTTGGCGGCGGCGGCGGTGCGGCGGCCGTCGTTGGGCCCGGTGACCCGGCCTCCGGCGCGGGGTCGGCGGGTCAGGTCACCGGCCGCCGGGGCCACCAGACGCCTCGAGCCGTTTGATCGGAACGCCAGACATCAAACGTGGACGGTCAGGGCGGCGGAATTATCGGCATCCAATCTGGTCTAACTGCTGGCGGATGGCACTCGCGACGGCAACGGGCTGCAGGAATTTATTCGGCGGCGGCGGCGGCGGAGGCGGAGGCGGAGGCGGCGCGGGGCTGCGAAACAACGCCCGTGCAGCTGAGACGAAAGGAGCCACACAGGCGCAGAATTTAACGAGCGACTCTGTGCGATTTGTATGAGAACCCGCGCCGTTTCAGTAGACTTGAACCCGTCAAACTGTCGGAAATTTCATCATATGGGGAAAATGTTAAAGTCTTTCACTGCCACCAATGTGTCTGGAATTTGCTGATTGCTACGTCGGTAGCGCAATACCCGATTAGTCGGCAAAACTGATGGGCAGACGCAGTATACCTATCTCTCTTCCAATGCCCTGACCTGACCCGGGTCAGCCGCCCGCTCCCCTCTCCTCCAGGGCCCGTCACGCCGGCGCCACCGTCCTGCTGCCTCCCAGATGACGGCAAACCGATGACTTTACACAAAAATTGGCCAATCCAATATGGATGCCTGCGTGTTTCCTCAGCAAACAGCGGCCAAATGAGAGGGAACACTAGAAGCCGACGGCAAACATTGTGGCCGGGGACGAGGCTGAGGCCTGGGCCGGGGCCGGGGCCGGGGCCGGGGCCGGGGCTGGGGCTGGGGCTGGGGCTGAGGCTGAGGCTGAGGCCGGGATGGGGACGGGCTGGGGCTGGAGCCAGAGCCGGGGCCAGGGCTGGGCTACGCGGCCAAATACTTACCGAGGGTGCTCCGAGCGCGCACACAGAGCGCCCCTCCCCCCCCGAGCCGGTCCATAATCATCAGAAGAGGGAGAGAGCGGTGGCGCCGAGGGAGAGAGCAGCGGAGAAGAGAACAGCTGCTGATGGACGAGGGTATCAGTCCCGGGGAGTGTAGCGATGGAAGCCGGGAGCCATGCAATGCCATAAACAGAGCAGTGTCCGAAAATGTAGCAAAGACATGGAATATTTACCGGTCTGGAAAGCAGCAGAGGCCAGTAGAAAGCAAGTGGACCCAAACACGCACTGGAAGGGCAGCAGAGTTTGAGCAGTTTGAACTGGTGCGGGAGATCCCACATACCTCATGTGGTGGTCATAATTGTTGGTCAATTTCGCCATAGCGATTGGCGTTTGCACGCACTGCAGACTGCTCCGTGGCTGCCGGCTCTATAGGGAGTAATCAGCAAGGAGTGTTGCCGAATAATGCGCAGAACGGAGATAGAGAGAACGGAGAACGAGATAGAGCGGTCAGCCGTCAGCGGGGAGGAAAGTCAGAGGACGGGGAGGAGTGCCTGCTGTTTCTAGATGGATCTGGAATAGGGGAGGGAGGAATGCCTGCTGTTTCTAGATGGCTATGGAATAGAGCAGGGAGCAGCAGGGCAGAGCAGGGAGGGGGAGTGACGGTGCCGTTTCCAGCCGAATACCCCGGGGCATTACGCTGGTGTGACACATAACTGCGTACAAGTGGCACCGGGGGAGGGGGCAGAAGGGGGGGGGGGAGGTAGGACGTACTTTGCGCCCCGCCACTCCGGTGCGAAGAGCAGAGCCGGCGATCGGATCCTTTTCGCACGGGGCAGCAAGAGGCAGACGATAGTATTACAGTAAAACATGCTCTGGGTAACACATCAGTGTCTCTTAGGGGTGGGACAGCTGCCAGCTGGTTAGTTCAAATATCAACTGCACACGGCGCTCAGTCACTGCTATTACTCCGGGTGACATGCTTATTCAAAATCATAATGGTTTTACTTTGGTATAGCCATGATTCGCTTATTTATTGCATATTATATTCACAATGAATACATAGTCGCTTATTTTGGGCAGACATGGGCCGGCCATTTCATGTCAGCCTGCCTGATAGCACAAGTTCGAACTTCACCTCTACAAGACGTGACCTCAGATATATCGTTGAGATTGTAGTTGTTGCGCTGCAGCTCTGATTGTGGAGAGTCGCCCAAGGCGGTTTTCTATGGTCGCGAGTGGCGCCATCACAGGGCGCTCCCAGTGCCGGCTCGCGTGTGCCCACTCCGCGCGCGTCGGTCGTCGAACCGAGCTGTGTCGTACGTGCCGGGCGCTGAAAGGTGAAATTGGTCAGGCCTGGACGCGGCACCGCCGACAAATAGCTGGAACAGCACAACACGGGACATTTCACGGAAAGCCCAGCTTCAATCCGAGTGTGAGAAAGCCTCTGTCGTGTTCCCGTCACGTTGAGGACTCTCCATAGTCGCGTCCCGCTCCTCCACCGTGTTCGCAGACCTCCCTCGTGTTGCCGCCATATTTAATACTACCCACAGCCGCGTCCCACTCCTCCCTCGTGTTCACATCATGCTTCACAGCTGTGTTCCGCTACTTCGCCGGGTGTTGAGGCTTGATAGAGAGGTAAATCGCCCCTCTTTCTGGCCATATCCCCCACTAACAGCGGCTCTGAAGAGGCTGCCCGCCGGCCGCCATCCGCCGTCCGGCCGGCCGGCACATTCCCACGGGTATACAGTGCGGCCGTGCCCGGCCTTCCGCTGACCACACACCCGTCTCTGCTGGCACTGTCGGACCCCTGGGAGATCCCGACGGACCCTGCTGGCTCCGCCGGATCTCTGCCGGACTCCTGCCGGAACCGCTGGACCCTGTCCGGGAGGACCATGCCGGACCCCGCCGGACCCTCTGTGACCCTGCCCGTGCGTGTGGGACCTCGCTAACTCTGCCGCCACATATCAGCAGCGCTCGATTTATCGCAATAACATTATGACACAAATGTGCTACATTTTAGTTGCTAATGTTTGATAAGAACAGGCCGGAATGCTGGAATTTCTTTTATCATGGGGCGGGAATTTCGCGTCGGCGTCGTTAGCCGTCGGTTTAGTGACGCCGTAAATTCATTCCTTTGTCTCTGCGCCCCCTCCGAGACGACCCGGCCAGACGCCACTTTATTCAAAGTTTCACTCATTGTAGCGGGCCCGCCGGAGCGCGCCCAATTTATGGGACAAATTCTGATTCTTCCAGATGCGGGATGAGTCCGATAAAACGCCAAGAATCGTCCGGCCACCCCCGGCGGATGGCGGCCATAAAGAGCGTGTTGCACCGGCTCAATGGCACGGACGGGTCCGCGGCGGGCCGCGCCCGGTCGATGTCTGGCCGCGGCGGCCTCAGCGGGCGGCCGCGGGCCACATTACAGCCGTCATTGTCTGCCTGTCAACTGCCGACCGCCGGACCACCGACGGACGACCCGGCCGACAATCCCTGCAGACATGTGGGCTGTTCAACTGTTGTCGGCACTATGTCCTCCCCAAAAGATCATTGGCCTCTCGATCTTTGGCAATTTCGCTGTCAGTTTTATTGCATGGTTGTTTTGTAATATATGTCAACTAGTGGATTGTTAAGCCGTTCACCCGTTAGCCCGTTAACACATATTTTTCGGGAGATAGCTTGACCCGTTAACCCGGTAACCCATCGCTATTTTCCAGGAGATAACTCAGAATTCTGAAGCCAGTTTATCCTGACCCTTTAAGAATTAGGTGCCCTGAGCCCCTGTTAAGATGTTCACCGCATAGGTTGCTATTTCCCGCTAACCTCCTTTCGTATGATCTGATACAAGCAAGAGCTTACAAAAACAATCACCATCCCACGGTCAATTTAATGGACGGAACATTTCCGAACCCGCACGCGTTCAGCACTAGTTGCCAGCTGACCCGCCCGCCCGCCGCGCCGTCCGGTCAGACCGGTCACGTGACATGTCAGCCGGCCAGCCAATCCGATAGTCGGGCTGGCGGGCGGGGGTCGGCCAATCAGAGCCGGTCGGCCGTTAGGCCGCCGCGGACACATACACACATACACACACACATATACACACAGAGGCTCTTCAAATAGTAAGTTAGATTGCTTTAGTCTGTGACCGGCAGTGGGTGCCATTGTGTGCATTTCATGACGCGAAGTTCGATGATTAGTTTGACGTGCATTGTCATGCATCAAATGTCGCTATGCGTGCAACGTTTCTTCATTTCTCTTCTGCTTGCTGGCAATGTTGGACCTCCTTTGACATGTTGCGTGTCTCACAAAGTTTCAAACAACAGTTCCTGGAGATTGTACAGCAACGTGTGCTATGCTAACTCGCCGCTCGCCTTGGCATAATGAAGGCAGTGCAGAATAACAGCCGCCTGTTGTCAGGCGCCAGCACGGTTCTGTTTGTATTCCACGTCCATCACGCATCCCCAAACGCCGTAATTTTACTTCCACAATGTTATGTTGATTACATGTCGCCTATCGCATGCTCATTCACCAAACGCCTCCTGGTACGCGCCAGACTTGCACAGAGGTAATGTTTCAGTACCTATCTCATAACCAGTGACTATTCTGGTGGAACACTGACACCAGCATTTGGTTCTCATCATTTCCATTCCTCCCCACACCCATCGAATTCCGCTTTGTCGCGTCTGCGATCACGTGACCCGGGCGGTGTGGCACACAAAGACGGTGCTGCGGCGCGCTCTGTTCCTGCGCCCTGCAGTGTCAAATCGGGCCGTTACCCTGGCCGAGTCGGCTCGTAACTCAGCGCTCATCGCCTCTATATCCTGCGCCGAGCCGACCCGGTCACCCGGCACGGCTGACGGCGGCGCTAGGCGGGGTCGCGAGCCCCTTGTCCGCCCGGCGGCTCGGCTCGGCTCCCCTCACTCCTCTGCCCTGCTCTGTCCGTCCCCCCCCCCACCACACCCCTCACACTGCTCGATGAAAGCCGGTTTCATTTTCTTAAATTATTGCCGAACATCATACTAAGCCCGGACAATAAAGCCGGCGTAAGTGGCGCCATTTGAGATTTTAGCTCAAGACATCCAGCTCGCGGACCCATTGCGAGGCCGACGCAGCGGTGGCGGCGCCTGTCGATGGCGGGCGACCCAGACGGGACGGTATGGGCTGTCCAGGGGTTGGCTGGGACGGTATGGGCTGTCCAGGGGCTGGGTGGCACGGTATGGCTGTTCCAGGGCTGTCCTGGGGTCCAAAGAAGACGGTGTGGGCTGTCCCGGGCTGTCCTGGGGTCCAGAGGAGACGGTGGGGGATGTTCCAGGGCTGCCCTGGGGTCCAAAGAAGACGGTGTGGGCTGCCCCGGGCTGTCCTGGGGTCCAGAGGAGACGGTGGGGGCCGTTCCAGGGCTGTCCTGGGGTCCAACGAAGACGGTGGGGGCTGTCCCGGGCTGTCCTGGGGTCCAGAGGGGACGGTGTGGGCCGTCCCGAGGCCGTCCCGGGGCCGTCCCGGGGCTGTCCCGGGCTGGAGGAGACGGTGTGGGCCGTCCCTGGCTGGAGGGGACGGTGTGGGCCGTCCCGGGGCTGGAGGGGACGGTGTAGTACGGCTCCAGCTGCACTGTGGTATGGCTGTGTAGTACGGCTCCAGCTGCAGTGCTGCAGCGCCGTGTGGCAGCCGGAACGAGTCTGTTTTGGTCAGAGCTGAGAACGCTTCTCTTGTCCAAGTTCTTTAACAAGCGTAAGCTAAACTGTCTCCTGCTTCCTTGGGAGCAGTGGTGGAACTTTATGAAATCGGTTGGGGGGGGGGGCCCAACGGCGAATGCCCAAGTTGAAACTAAACGTCCAATACTATATATATGCATATGTAGTGTATAATTATTATATAATATACGTATTATAAAACTATTACAATTATTACAATTGTGGAACTATTTTGTCCGTTTCATACAGGGATTTTTTTTTTTTTATTCTCCAATTTCCTTGTTTCAGACCATAAAATTGACAAATTACTTAACTGAAGTTGATAGGTAAACACTGACTGGTCATAGCATCTTTTTTAAGGACAGCAACACAATTTTGAAGCCGTTAAATGTTGAATTATCGCCATCGGTGGCCAATTAAAGGGACATCGTCACCTCGCAGGCCAATATGGAGTTTTTGGTGTGTATCGGTCGATTAAGCGTGTCCGATTTCACCTGCAAAATTTGGTTCCCGCGAAACTCCCCCCATTAGATCAAAAAATACATTTGCACCAGTCATGCTTGCCAAGCATTCGTAAAGTTGGAGTCGCCACATCACTATTTAGAATCACTTCTTTGCAGACTGTTATTTTCTTTTGAATGTTGCAAACACAACATCACCATTCCGTCAGTGCACTTTAAAATTAAAAAGTGTATGCGGTTAATTATATTTTCAACAACCTTAGCCTCTTTCATAATAAAACAGCAAGAATTGCTATGGCTCGACTTTGGGACCGTAGGAGTTATGTGACCTATACTTTATAACACAGATAAACTTGTCAAGGTCAAGTCTCGGCGAATTCGTACGGGCTTGGGGCGGGCGCCAATACCACAGCCAAACTGGATGAGAGCGGCCGTCATGAATATAGTACTGAGCACAGCTGGAACCAACGTTTTGGAGTCAGAAATAAATACAAAATGCTTTGCCGATACACTGCTTTAGGTGCTGCAGGAGCAAGTTTGAGCTTGAGCATACATGATTGTTGATCTCCACCATTCACTTAAGTTGCTTTTTAGAAATCCTCCGGAGGTGGCAATATCCCTTTAATAATGCATCTGAAAAACACGTTCTCATACATAATTGTCACATGCCAGACGGAGTCGGCAAAATTTAACTTACTCCGACTCCGGCAAAAACAATATCGACTTCAATAGACTCAGATTACGACTCCGAGTCTGCAAGACTGCTGCCGACCGACCAATGGCTCTCTCAGCCCGTTTAAGGACTCTCCAGAATGGGCGAGAGCTTTCTCAGACTTGCACAGGGCCCTCTTAGACAAGCGTAAGGCCCTCTCAGAACAGACGGTGGTCATCTCTGGTCGACCGATGATCCTCTCAAAGAAGCGGAGGGTCCTCTCTTAGGGACTTAGGGCTCTCTCAGGCCGGTAAAGCGCCCTCCCCCTCCCCCTTGGACGATTAAGGGTCCTTTCAAACTGGTAAACAGATCTTTCAGACAGGCATAGGGCCCTCTCAGGCATGGCAAAGGTCATTTCAGAACGACAAGGAGCCTAAGGCTCTAAGGCTTGGAAAATACTGTATCAAACCAACTGAGGCCCCTCTCAGACCGCCGGGTTCTTTCCGGCCTAGACAATGGCCCTCTAAGACCAGTCTGGGGCCCGCTCAGGCCTGGCAAGAGCCACTCGAGACGACCGATGGCCCCCTCAGGCCGACTGAGTTCTCATTCAGGCCGACTAAGGGCCCCCTCAAGCCGACCAAGGGACCCTCAAGTCGACCGAGAGTCCCCTAAGGCCGACAGAAGAGTCCCACAGACACACTAGGGACCCCTTTAGGCCGACCGAGGGTCAATCAGGCCGACTAAGGGCCCCTCAGGCCAACCGAAGGCCTCATCAAGCAGACCGAAGACCCCTCAGGCCGTAAAAGCACCTCCTGAAACTGACCGAAGGCACCTTAGGCCGATTTTTTTTTGTCAAGTCGACTAAGACGACCGAGGGCCCTTCAAGCCGACCGAGAGCCGCCTGAGGCCGCCAGAGGACCCCCTCAGCCAGACCAATGGCCCATTCAGGCCGCCAGAGAGCCCCTCAGGCCGACCAAGGAACCCTCAGACCGAAAACAAACTTCAAGCTGGCTGAGGTCCCTTCAGACCGAACGAGAGCCACTCAGGCCGACCGAGGATTACTCAGACCAACTGAAGGCCCCCTCAAGCTGACCGAGGGCCCCTCACGCCGACCGAAGTCCCCTCAGGCATACCGAGGGCCCACTCAGGCATACCGAGGGCCACTCAGGCTAAGCGAGAGCCACTCAGGCCAACCGAGGGCCCTTAGGCCCACTCAGGGCTCCTCACGCCAACCGAGGTCCCCTCAGGTATACCGAAGGCCACTCAGGCCGCCTGAGGTACCCTCAAGCCGACAAAGGGTCTCTCAGGCCGACAAAGATCCCCTTAGACCGAACAAAAGCTCCTCAGACCGACCAAGGGCCCCCTCAAGCCGGCCAAGGTTCCCTCAAGCCGATCGAGGGCCCCTCATGCCAACCGAGCTCCCACCCAGGCCGACCGAGGACCCCTCCAGGCCGACAGAGCCCCCCCCCCCCCTCCCCCCCCTCCGCAGGCCGAAACAGAGCTCGTCAGTCCGACTGGCCACCCCTCAGGCCAACCAAGGGCCCCTCAAGCCGACCGAGGTTCCCTCAAGCCGGCCGAGGTTCCCTCAAGCCGACCGAGGGCCATCAGGCCGATCAGGCCGGCAGGGGAACCCTCAGGCCAAACAATGGCTCCTTCGGCCGACTGGAACCCCCTCGGGTGGACGAAGGACTCCCTCAAGTCGACGGAGTGCCCCTCAGATCGACCAAGCTCCCCTCCAGGCCCAACGAGGCTCGCTCATGCTGACCGAGGGTTCGTTTGGTCAACCAAGGACCCCCTCAGGCCGACCTCGGTTAACCTCCTGGAAGAGCCATGGACCCCTAGCCCCCCTGGCCACGATGACCCCATACCCGATGCCCTTGTCCCTTTGATGGCACGATCCCCTCGATGTTCCTCCGGATCAAACTATTATTTTAGCATGGATGTTGGATATTTAGGATATTGCAATACAGAGAGCCAAAAAGGCTGCATAACATATCAGCCTTATTTCAGGCAAACAATAAATTTATAACAAATTCCATTGAACACCATTTAAATAAAGCACTCCGATCGCTAATTCGTCATGCTCCACCTCTGCTATTCGCTAATCTGAACGCTTGAACCTTGTATCTACGGACTTGTTGGCAGAAGAGAATCCATGCTACCAACTTACCCATTATATCATAATTGAAAAGCAGTCGCAAATGGAATCGCAATGCTCGTATACTTCTAAGATGGAATACTCCTCAGATGGAATCACATCTTGATATGATGAAATACGCAAAATTAAAACAGAACAATCTATACGGGTAGTCCTTGAAATTTTAGAGGGGCACAAATTTGGGAAACATTGGGGGGCCCGGAGCACCATTGGGGGGGGGGGGGGGGGCTCAGCTCAGCATTGGGGGGGGGGGGGGGGGGGGGTGGGCTCGGGCCCTCCCAAAGAGATATAAAGTTCCGCCCCTGCTTGGGAGTCTTACAATAAGTTTGCTTGGAATGACTTAATAATGTCAAACCTATCCATACACGATTTGGTAATGAGATTGAAAATGTGTAATTTTTGTTAGGTACCCTTACGTTCTTGCTACATAAGCAATGATATATTGTTCAAAATCGTAAAAAATAAGAAACATGTTTACATGTTTTCCGGAGTTTGAAGATTGCCACTGGGCCGTCGCTCGGAAAGGGGATGAGCTTGTGTGTGTGTCCGTGCATCCGTGTGTCCGTGTGTCTGTCCGCGGAGCATATTACCACGTGGAGCCCAAACGGCCGGACCGATTTTGACGCAGGTGACCCGTTCGATGCGGCAGAGCGGCGGACAGATTCTGGTACCAGTCGCGAGTCGAGTGGTGCCACGTGGCACGTGCTACGTGCACTGACGGATCCAGCCTCCCAATATAGGGGGGGGGGTAATTTCACTAGGGCCTTCCGGGCCCCAGGACACTCCATATGACCTAAAGGGTACCTCATTTTTTTCCTTTTGCGGACTTAGGTTATATTTTTCGCTATAACTATTCTTACGTGTAAGGGCGTGTCAATTAAGCGCAAAAATAAAATTGACGGATATTTGCCTCCAAATATCCCAAATTTTGACATTGTACATCCTACTTTATATAAAAATAAGTTATTCTCTAATAACTTTTGACTGAACAAAGCTAGAAGGGCACGGTAAACGTCATTTTGTTGTTATCATCAAGACGCGTGGAATGCTGTGCAGCATGACATCTTCCTGACATTTGACGACCTTGACCTAAGGTCAAGGTCGTAAGGAAGGTCACCTTTCCAAATTTGACCTACACGGCGATGTTATATATCTTTGAACTTGTCTTGAAGATAGGAACTCATTGGTATTAAAATAGTTGCGCGATCGTTGATGATTATAAAGCAAACTGAGACATTTTCGGGCTTTCTTTACACCGAGAAGGAAGTTATGAAGTTACTATTCGGCATACAAATTAAAATGAATTAAAAAGTGACATTGACGATCTAGGCGTCATTTAAGCAGTTCAATTCCTCGCAACAAGACAAGTTTTAAGATATATAGCATCGCCACATAGGCCACAATAGGAAACCGAGCCTTGAAACTTGACATTGACCTTATGTGAAGGTCACCAAATGTTAGAAAGAGGTCATACTGCATATCATTCAACGCGTCTTGACGACAATAACAAAATGGTGTCCATTTTACCTTTTTATCTTTATTCAGTCAAAAGTTATTGGGGAATAACATCTTTCACAAAAAGAACATATAAAATGACAAAATTTAGCATATTTGAAGCCAAATAACCATCAATTGTATTTTTATGTTTGAATTACACTTCTTTACGCTTAATAATAATAAGTCAAAAATAGGAAATACATTTGGCTTGGGTATCCAAAAAAGATTCAAAATTTCAACAAAAAAATACTAACTTTGATATTTAAGGTCAAGATCATTAAATGTCAGAAAGAGATCATGCATTTAACTCGAGCATGAAACTCGTCTTGATGGGAACAGCATAATGACGTTTACTGTACCATTCTAGTTTAATTCAGTCAAAAGTTATTAGCGAATAACATATTTTTTATGTAAAATAGCATGTAAAATGACAAAATTTGAGATATTTGGAGGCAAATATCCCTCAATTTTATTTGTGCACTTAATTGACACGTCTTTACACGTAAGAATAGCATAGCGAAAAATTAGAAACACGTTTGAGAAAAGGTATCCAAAAAAGTTGTACAATTCGAAAACGTACCTACTAAACTTGGAAATTTTCGAAAATGAAAAATTCACGTCACCATGTTATGAACAGCTCATTGCCATTCTAATGACATATAATACATATATATATATATATACATATATATATATATATATATAATATATATATATATATATATATATATATATATATATATATATATATATATATATATATATATATATATATATATATATATATATATATATATATATATATATATATATATATATATATATATATATATATATATATATATATATAATATATATATATATATATATATATATATATATATAT
>JAXIVJ010010747.1:22500-30000 GCA_036785665.1 Chirona hameri | reverse complement strand
TAACTGCACACATGAGTGTTCTCTTGTCTGCCCATTGCGCCGTTTCGCCGCGTTCGATACTGCCCGCCGTCATTGTCGCCGTGGATATATCTCTGCGGCCTTCATCATCTATCTCTGCCTTTGCATACAGGATGTGACGGCGCGGCACATATCACCGCCGATCGCCACTGTGAGACGCCTGAGACGCCTCCTCCGATCCTGCTCCCGCCGCCTGCCGGCGATGGCCGCCTGCAATCGTGATCGACACAATCGCGGCGGCCCGGAGCCGACCGCCTGCGGCCGATTTGCACCGCGCGCTGAGCAGCACATCGCGCGATAATCGCGCCATCCATTGTCCCTCGTGCGCCAGCCGCGCCGCGAAATTGAAAGGATCAGCGGCGGCCGGCGCTGTGCTCCTGCTAATGGTCCTTGTTCTGTGATCGGCCGTCACACCGCCACCAGCTGCGGCGCCGACCAGCGGCGCTATCGCCGCGCTCGCGCTCGATTTGTCGCAGCGTCGATCACGGCGCGATGGGCCGTCACCACCGCCCCCTCTCCCGCACTCTGCCGGCAGCTTTTTCTGTTGTGGCCCGGCGGCGTTCATCCGTCATGGCGGCGCGACCGGTGACAGTCCAATCCCCCGGATCATGTGTGCTTCGGTTCGGACTCGGGCCGCGCCGCCGGACCGACAGATAAATGATACT
Organism: Chirona hameri; assembly: GCA_036785665.1. Classification (NCBI taxonomy): domain Eukaryota; kingdom Metazoa; phylum Arthropoda; class Thecostraca; order Balanomorpha; family Balanidae; genus Chirona; species Chirona hameri. The sequence continues at coordinate 29,317 of JAXIVJ010010747.1, read as the reverse complement.
GGCCCGCGCCGAGCACGGCGGGCCGCCGTCGCCGCCGGTGGTGGTGGTGGTGATTGTCGCCCCAGGGTACGGCGGCGGTGGCGGCGGCGGCGGCGGCGGACGGGTGAAGGGAGCGCGTGCCGAGCTGCGCTACTCAGACCGTGCGTCGTGTAGTGCCGAGCTGCGTGGTAGTGCCGAGCTGCGTGCTGGTCCGCGGCGCGAATCTGCGTGTTTTGTCGGCATCAGAGTGGAGGACGGAGCGGTCCGGTGCGGTGCACTGCAGGCGGTCACCGGGCCGCTCTCTTTCGCGTGTGTCGGCCGAATGACGGAAACCTCTGCCCGGGGAGAATCGATCCACAACAGCATGGTGCCGGCGTACTGGGCTGAGTCCAGCCGCCGTGCTGAGTCCAGCCGCTGTGCTGGTCATCGCAGTGCTGAGTCCATCCGCCGTGCTGAGGTCCATCCGCCGGGCTGAGTCCATCCGCTGTGCTGAGTCCAGCCGCTGTGGCTGAGTCCAGCCGCCGTGCTGAGTCCAGCCGCCGTGCTGAGTCCATCCGCTGTGCTGATTCCAGCCGCCGTGCTGAGTCCATCCGCTGTGCTGAGTCCAGCCGCTGTGCTGAGTCCAGCCGCTGTGCTGAGTCCAGCCGCTGTGCTGAGTCCAGCCGCTGTGCTGAGTCCAGCCGCTGTGCTGAGTCCAGCCGCTGTGCTGAGTCCATGCGCGGTGCTGAGTCCAGCCGCCGTGCTGAGTCCATCCGCCGTGCTGAGTCAATCCGCCGGGCTGAGTCCATCCGCTGTGCTGGTCAGCCGCTGAGCCTGAGTCCAGCCGCTGTGCTGAGTCCAGCCGCCGTGCTGAGTCCATCTGCCGTGTTGAGTCCAGCCGCTGTGCTGAGGCCATCCGCCGTGCTGAGTCCAGCCGCTGTGCTGAGTCCAGCCGCCGTGCTGGGTCAGACTCCAGTCACCCCTGGCCGTTGCTGGGCCGTTGCCGCTGGTAGTGATGGGGTCGCAGCTGGTCGATGGAAACGACCTGCAGCTCCTGGGCCGCCACACTGCCGGCAGAATCACCCTGCGGTGCTCTGGACGGCGGCGGTGGTGTGTGCCGTTCCCGGTCTGATATGCGCCCCCCCCCCTCCCCGGCAGAATCACCCTGCGGTGCTCTGGATGGGGGCGGTGGTGTGTGCCGTTCCCGTGTCTGATATGCGCCCCTCCCCCCGGCAGAATCACCCTGCGGTGCTCTGGGACGGCGGCGGTGGTGTGTGCCCGTTCCCGTGTCTGATATGCGCCCCTCCCCCCGGCAGAATCACCCTGCGGCGCTCTGGATGGCGGCGGTGGTGTGTGCCGTTCCCGTGTCTGATATGCCCCGGCAGCGAGCCACTGCGGTGGCCTGAGGCAGCGCTTCCTCTCGCCCAGTCTCCGTCTACCGAGGACCAGTTTACCGAGAGCTGGGTAGTACCAGCACACTGTCCGCCCAGCCTTCTTCCTGCCTCCTTCTGCGTGCAACACTTGTCTGCCCAGTCTTCTCTCTGCTCAGGGGCGGCGCCATGTATTTTTGTCGGGGGAGGGGGGGGGGGGGGGGGGGGGGGCAAGTAGAAATTTAGGGGCCTCCATTTGAGAGGGAGCCTCCATTTGCGAGGGGGCCTCCATTTGAAAAGAGACCCTTGACCTCCATAGGGCTCCTCTCACCCTTCCCTCTGACTTCCAGAGGGCCGCTTCTGGACTTCAGGGGCACCTCTGACCTCCATAGCCCCTGGTCCCTCTGGCTTACAGGGGACCAGGGGCGTAGACAGGATTTCTCCCAATGGGGGGGGGGGGGATGGGATCAGAGGGACCCTCGTAGCCAAGGGGGCCCAGATAATTAAAACAGTACAGTATGTTGTATGTTGTGACAAATAACTTTTGACAACGAAGAAATATATTTTTATTTTTGAGAGTCAAAACTCAACATTTTGAAAATCCGCGTTAGCCATTTCGATATAATGTATATATATATATTATATATATATATATATATATATATATATATATATATATATATATATATATATATAAATATATATATAATACTATAATATATATATATATATATATATATATATATATATATATATATATATATATATATATATATATATATATATATATATATATATATATATATATATATATATATATATATATATATATATATTATATATATATATATATATATATATATATATATATATATATATATATATATATATAGTATATATATATATATATATATATATATATATATATATATATTATATATATATATATATATATATATATATATATATATATATATATATATATATATATATATATATATATATTTATATATATATATATATATATATATATATATATATATATATATATATATATATATATATTATATTATATAATATAATATATTTATATATATATTATATATATATATATATAATATATATATATTTCTTTCTTTCAGCTTTCTTTATTTGCAATTTGCTTCAAACTATATTGTCTACGATTTTTCAAACATTTATTGTTTTTCCACTAAAATAGCATGACATGACGTGATTAAAACGACATTATCTCCCAAAGTACTACACGATTTTCATTCAAATATTGTAATTAGACGAAGAATGGATGCCGAAATAAGGTACTGAAAGGTTTACATCGATATCTACCATTGTTTCCAATTTATTGAGAAAATCAGGGTAGTGGTGGATCAGATTCTGCTACCTCCAGCGGGGCGCGGTTAATCAAAATATTATCCTGAATCATCTTCAATTCGAATTGAGGAAACAACACAGAACGTACATGCCGATTGTGCACATGTACGATGAAGTTACAAATCTGTACAAAATAACTAAATAATATGCTTCTTATATCTTGATTTACAGAAAGCTTTGGATACCGTTTGCTTATAAATTTTCTCGAAAAAATACACCACATTGTTATACCATGGGTTTCTACAACACGATAATCATATCTCAACACGCGCCCTGGAGGGCCTCTGATAATTACACGGGGGGGGGGGCGGCGGTGGACTTCGCCTCCCCCTAAGATCTCGAAAACCACGCAACGTAGCGATAAGCGGAAAACGGCGTTAGATAGCTCGAGACAAGCTCTATGGAAGGTATTTATCTTGTTGTTAGGTCAGATAAATATTGAGGTCACCAGAGGTCATCAAATGTCAGATTTGTCAGTTTAAGGCCTTAGCTCGAGAAACCCCCAAATATCTCGGGAACTATGATAGCTAGGAACAAACGAAAAAAGCAATCGAAAGCTCTTTAAATATTTAATCGCCATCTGCGTGTCCTTAAATTTGAGCTCAGGTCAATATTTTAGGCTCCAGAGGTCATCAAATGTTTAAAAAAAACGGTTTTTGGCAAAACAGGTTTAGGGAAATAACCTTACCTAATGAAGATAATGCACTAACGTTTTACGCCATCGTGTTTGTCTCGTCAAGGTGCTTCTAATTCAAAATCGTAGAAGGATAAAGATTTCCACTGGAGACCCCCAGTGGAAATCAGCTCAGGAAAGTACGGGCCAACGTGTTTGTCCGGATGTGTGTCCAGACGAGATCTTTGGCCACCTCTGCAGGTCGACGCTGCGGTTATTGGTTCAGAAGATAATCAGGGGGGACGTCACCCCAGCCAATGGTGTTCGGCTGAGACCCCAACCAATGCCGGGTTAATACTCGTACATTGTCAAAGCCTTGTACTCCTCTCAGACGTTACTAGCATACACTGCAAAACAATGAGAACTTTGGCTGGTCTTCCTTCGAGAGCCTCACCGGCGCTCGACCGGCAGACCACCTCTACCACCACAGGACCCTCTAAAGGCCAGCATGGAGTCCTCTACAGATCTGCAGGGGCCTCTAAAGGCCGGCAGATGGCCATCTGCAGATCGACAGGGCCCTCTAAAGGCCGGCAGAGGGCCCTCTACGCTCTCGTGCCTCTCGTGCCTCTGGTCTCTGGTGTCTCTGCTGGTGCCTCAGGTTCTCCCGGTCCCGGCGGGACGCTCCCCGCGGCTCGGTCAGGAGTGTTTGCCGGTCGCCCTGGCCGCTGAGACGCCGTCTCGGCGAACAGGAATTATACACGGCCTCCCTGAGGGGCCGGGAGCCAATGGAGATAATATGCATGTCCATCTCGCATCTGTCGTACCGGGCCACTGGGTCCGGTATCGACCGGAGAGGAGGATGAGGAGGAGGAGGAGCGTCGGCCGCGCCCTCTGTCCGGCCGCCCCACCTGTCTGCCGGGCTGCTGCAGTGACGAGCGGACCGGACCCGGCCGGCTGGGGTTGGTGTGAGGTGTGAGGTGCTGCTGGAGACGGACAGGTGACACGACAGGCAGGTGTGTGGTACAGCGTCATGTCAGCCACCGGCTGGTGGCGGTGAAGAACGCGACAGGCTGGCATTAGAGACATTGTGGTAAGCCGGAGGACAGGGATTCATAACAGCAGCCAGAGCATAGTGACGATAAGGCATTTACCGAAATCGTGTGTGTCAAGCTTTCATTTGTATTATCCAGTGCATTCTAGTGGTGGATGATAGGCCAGTATCAGTATCGCAAATGCACAGTATCGTATTTTACATGTGAGTTAACCCGTCATTGACTGGGGGGGGGGGGGGGGGGCGTTTTAACGCCCCCCCCCCTGATTAATTTTCGCAATAGCTGAACAACTAATAGCGTTATCAACGTAAAACTTCGGCTACCTTCTTACAAATCAAGGTTACGTCTTTTGCGAAAAAATGAAAACATCGTTAAATTTTGTTTCGAGTTATAGCGAATTTAGTGACGTCACTACACACGAGTTTTACACCAAAATCAGCTAAACTTTGCCAGGCCGTACAAATGCTACATTTGAAGAAAAATGCAATCGAAAAACGCCAAAAGATAGCAAATTACAAGGGCTACAAACCACCTATCTCAGATTTGTAAATTTTAGTTTTTGACCCCCCAAAAAGTTTTTTTTGGGGGGAATTATCACAAAGTCAAAATTTTATAAAACAAAATAAACAAATCGGAGTATATGTCAGAACTATACATAGGCAACTACTATTCCAAATTTCAAACAGATATCTCCATTTTTGACGGACTTATGACATCTAAAGTATGGGTAACTCATGAAGTCATATTTGGAAATTGCGTTATTTGGTTTTTATTGACTAGATACAGACAAATGAATACCAGCACTGTATTTCTGAGAGAAAACTGGTCCATAAACATGCCTTCTTTATTTATATTTATCAATTTCAAATGTTGACCTTCAGTGACCTCAACTTGACCTAAACTGGACAATAACTTCACGTGAATTAATTCAGTTGGTAAAATCACTATTACTATCGAATTATACGTGGCAAATAACCCATAAAACATGTGTTCCATGATGTTCGTAGATATTTTGCGCATAGTGAATTTCTGTGACCTGACCTTGACATTGACGTTTGCCGCCACCAATCTTACGTTAACCCATACGGGATGTGTACCTTACCTTACCTTTGGTATAAACCTTACCTTTGGTATAATACCTTACCTTTGGTATAATACCTTTGGTAGCACTTTGGGTGATCATGGTCGTAATCGATGGCTTTTGCTGGAAATTATGGCCCTTAAACTAAAATACGTCGATTTTGACCTTTGACCTGCCCGTGACCTGACATTTGACCTAACTTTGAAACTTTTTAGCATGCTGTAGATTCATCTCATTGAGAGCTTTCGAATGCCGCCTTGTGCGTCTCGCTGTGATCATTGGTTCGGAAGATAACCAGGGGGCGTTTAACGCCCCCCCCCCCCCCCCAGTCAACGGCGTTCGGCTGAGGACCCCAGTCAATGGCGGGTTACCTGCAGCTAATGCCACTCAATAGTGCCTACATGCCTGTACCTGACTGTTAGGTTGTACCGCAGTAGCTGTGCGACAGTGTATCTGACTGTTAGGCTGTACCGCAGTACCTGTGCGACAGTGTATCTGACTGTTAGGCCGTGCCGCAGTACCTGTGCGACAGTGCACCTGACTGTTAGGCTGTACCGCAGTACCTGTGAGACAGTTTATCTGACTGTTAGGCCGTGCCGCAGTACCTGTGCGACAGTGTACCTGACTGTTAGGCTGTACCGCAGTACCTGTGCGGCAATGTACCTGACTGTTAGGCTGTACCGCAGTAGCTGTGCGACAGTGTGTATACTGTGCCGCACTACATCTGCCTGCTACTGGTTAACTGCGTCGCAATGCATATCTTTCTGGTAGGCCGCTTAACACCATTATGCCTTTGACTCGTCGCATTTATGAAACAGCAAACCACTTGTGCAAGGCTATTTTTGTTTTTTTGAAAATAATGTCCAAGAATTGACAATTTTCGGAGCATTTTTGTATTTCATTTATCTCATTCGGTAGAAATGACTGTTTTCACGAAGGATTATTGTGCTGGAAAGTTTCAGAAAGATTCTGAAAGTTTTGAAAAACCACAACTTTTACATGCGATTTGTGGCTAGAAATGTCCCTCATAATTTTGTAATATGCTGGTAAGAATAAAATATGTTGAAAAAATGCGGTTTGGTGGTAATAAGCAAGATAAGTACTGATATAATCTTGCCCTAGAATCCTGAAAGTTTCTGAAAGTTTCAGGAAGATTATATCATACTTATCATGCTTATTACCACCAAACCGCAATTTTGTCAACATATTTTATTCTTACCAACATATTACACAATTATGAGGGACATTTCTAGCCAAAAATCACATGTAAAAGTTGTGTAGGTTTTCAAAACTTTCAGAATCTTTCCAAAACTTTTCAGCGCAATAATCCTTCGTGAAAACAGCTAATATTATA
>JAXIVJ010010747.1:0-17500 GCA_036785665.1 Chirona hameri | reverse complement strand
TAAAGGCCGCCCCCCTATACCGCCCCCCCTTACCGCCCCCCTATACTCGCCGTAATGGTGGCGAGGTAAGCTGACTTTTATTATTAAAATAATAATCATTATTATTTATATCTCCTCATTACGTGTTGAATAGGTGAAATATCACACGTCTTAGCGCCTTTGTCCCAAGCTTTTCTTCTGGGCATTTCTTCTTCGGCTGCCCATCGCTCGTGGCTGGACCCCTGGTGGCTGTTGTCGGGGCGTTTGAGGGGCCGTCGCCGCCACCCGTCTTGTTATACAGCGCAGCCAACGAGATTCAGTTATCCATTATCCTGTGGAGAGTGCAGACAATGGCGAGACGGCCAATAATGGTTTTGCCGGAGGCAATTAATCAATGGGGCATTGTGTGGCGATGACCGCACATCGGCGCCAGAAAAGTCCCCCATTAATATGCCGGATCGGCCTCAATAAAATAGAGCTGCTGCTCAGGGTTCCGTGTGGAGCAGCTGCTAGCCTGGGGCGTGCACCCTGCCGTGGCATGTGGCCTCAGATGGCGCCGACCACTGCAGCTCCTGGCCAGCGACGTCTACCTGCAGTGCCCTGTGCGCTGGGACTGCACCGTCCGGTCTCGGTCTGCACTGAACTGAAGTGCCGTGGTAGGTGGTTCAGACATCAGGCTTGCTTGGGTTTGGTGGTATTTGGCTGGTGTTGTAATTTTGGAACACATTTCGTATGCACAGCATCGATGGCAGTAGTTGTCCGAGCTCGTCCACTAATGTAAACATTCGTCTTTCCGAAGTCCAAATAAAAATTCGGACGAATTCGGATATGGGGAAATTTCGATGCCGAGTGCTACAGTAAACGCAGCCGGTCCGCAGTCGTGGTCGTCCTGTGGCGCTGTCGACACACGCCGTCTGTGCTATCGGTCGGCAGACTGTCCGCCGGCACCACCCCGTCACAGGTCCGCCTGTCTGCCGGCGCTGCACCCCGTCACAGGTCCGCCTGGTGCCACCCCGTCACAGGTCCGCAGACTGTCTGCCGGCGCTGCATCCCGTCACAGGTCCGCCTGGTGCCACCCCGTCACAGGTCCGCCTGTCTGCCGGCGCTGCATCCCGTCACAGGACCGCCTGGTGCCACCCCGTCACAGGTCCGCCTGGTGCCACCCCGTCACAGGTCCGCCTGGTGCCACCCCGTCACAGGTCCGCCTGTCTGCCGGCGCTGCATCCCGTCACAGGTCCGCCTGGTGCCACCCCGTCACAGGTCCGCCTGGTGCCACCCCGTCACAGGACCGACTGGTGCCCCCGCCCTCTCACAGGGGTCCACCAGTCGGCGACAGTGACGACCCCGCCTGGTGCCCCCGCCCTCTCACAGGGGTTCACCAGTCGGCGGCAGTGACGACCCTGCCTTGTGCCCCCGCCCTCTCACAGGGGTCCACCAGTCGGCGGCAGTGACGACCCTGCCTTGTGCCCCCGCCCTCTCACAGGGGTCCACCAGTCGGCGGCAGTGACGACCCTGCCTTGTGCCCCCACCCTCTCACAGGGGTCCACCAGTCGGCGGCAGTGACGACCCTGCCTTGTGCCCCCGCCCTCTCACAGGGGTCCACCAGTCGGCGGCAGTGACGACCCTGCCTTGTGCCCCCACCCTCTCACAGGGGTCCACCAGTCGGCGGCAGTGACGACCCTGCCTTGTGCCCCCACCCTCTCACAGGGGTCCACCAGTCGGCGGCAGTGACGACCCTGCCTTGTGCCCCCGCCCTCTCACAGGGGTCCACCAGTCGGCGGCAGTGACGACCCTGCCTTGTGCCCCCACCCTCTCACAGGGGTCCACCAGTCGGCGGCAGTGACGACCCTGCCTTGTGCCCCCGCCCTCTCACAGGGGTCCACCAGTCGGCGGCAGTGACGACCCTGCCTTGTGCCCCCGCCCTCTCACAGGGGTCCACCAGTCGGCGGCAGTGACGACCCTGCCTTGTGCCCCCGCCCTCTCACAGGGGTCCACCAGTCGGCGGCAGTGACGGCCGGCCGCCGCCTGCAGCTCACACAATGATGCACAGTCACGACTGTTTTTGCACGGAGCGGGCCACAAAGGAGCAGCCTGCAGGCCGACCGCGCCGCACCGTCAGCCCGGCTGACTAGGCTCCGATTGGAAATGTACAACTAGCAGCTCTGTAACGTAACGTGGTAATGGCGAGTCGAGCGTTAACAGAGATAAATATTAGTGGATTATTCAGTTCACAGTTACTTGCTGTGTTTGATGCGGCTCATTTCGTTCGTATATTACCTGGCCATTTTAGACGCCAGTTCGAATCTTACAAGCCACAGTCATTTTATGGATCACCTTTATCTGTCTCGTGTGCTGTCTCCTTAGGCGGTTCCGCATTAGTTTCAACCAATGTTGTAGCTGGGTGGAAGTTTCTCGTCCACCCCATTTTAGTCAGACTCATATTAGCATGCCTGAAATGCAATTTGTTATAGTTCGGAAATAGCCTGACCTACACGTCTGTAAGGAGAGAACCGTTTACCGTGGTCCTACCAGCCGCATCTCGGATCTGGGGGTCCTGCTGTCACTGCCTGGGTTAAAACGATGGCATGAGGCAGATGCTGCCGCAGCCGAATAATGTGCGGCATGCCTGTGGTGGAACCAGCAGGGACTGATCCTCCGACTAGCAGGCACTTCAGAGAGTGTAGCCGCTGTGCCGTCCCGGCGACCACTGCCGGGTGTGGCCACTGCCGTCCGGCGACCAGACCTGCCGGGTGTGGCCGCTGTGCCGTCCGGCGACCACTGCCGGGTGTGACCGCTGTGCCGTCCGGCGACCACTGCCGGGTGTGGCCACTGCCGTCCGGCCAGCACTTCAGAGAGTGTGACCGCTGTGCCGTCCGGCGACCAGACCTGCCGGGTGTGGCCGCTGTGCCGTCCGGCGACCACTGCCGGGTGTGGCCGCTGTGCCGTCCGTCGACCACTGCCGGGTGTGGCCGCTGTGCCGTCCGGCGACCACTGCCGGGTGTGGCCACTGCCGTCCGGCGACCAGACCTGCCGGGTGTGGCCGCTGTGCCGTCCGGCGACCACTGCCGGGTGTGGCCGCTGTACCGTCCGGCGGGAACTTCAGAGAGTGTGGCCTTTGCCGTCCCGGCGAGCACTTCAGAGAGTGTGGTCGCTGCCGTCCGGCGGGCACTTCAGAGAGTGTGGCCGCTGTGCCGTCCCGGTGAGCACTTCAGAGAGTGTGGCCGCTGCCGTCCCGGCGAGCACTTCAGAGAGTATGGCCGCTGCCGTCTGGCGAGCACTTCAGAGAGTGTGGCCGCTGTGCCGTCCCGGCGAGCACTTCAGAGAGTGTGGCCGCTGCCGTCCCGGCGAGCACTTCAGAGAGTGTGGCCGCTGCCGTCTGGCGAGCACTTCAGAGAGTGTGGCCGCTGCCGTCCCGACGAGCACTTCAGAGAGTGTGGCCGCTGCCGTCCCGGCGAGCACTTCAGAGAGTGTGGCCGCTGCCGTCTGGCGAGCACTTCAGGGAGTGTGGCCGCTGCCGTCTGGCGAGCACTTCAGAGTGTGGCCGCTGCCGTCCCGGCGAGCACTTCAGAGAGTGTGGCCGCTGCCGTCTGGCGAGCACTTCAGAGAGTGTGGCCGCTGCCGTCCCGGCGAGCACTTCAGAGAGTGTGGCCGCTGCCGTCCCGGCGAGCACTTCAGAGAGTGTGGCCGCTGCCGTCCCGGCGAGCACTTCAGAGAGTGTGGCCGCTGCCGTCCCGGCGAGCACTTCAGAGAGTGTGGCCGCTGCCGTCCCGGCGAGCACTTCAGAGAGTGTGGCCGCTGCCGTCCCGGCGAGCACTTCAGAGAGTGTGGCCGCTGCCGTCTGGCGAGCACTTCAGAGAGTGTGGCCGCTGCCGTCTGGCGAGCACTTCAGAGAGTGTGGCCGCTGCCGTCCCGGCGAGCACTTCAGAGAGTGTGGCCGCTGCCGTCTGGCGAGCACTTCAGAGAGTGTGGTCGCTGCCGTTCAGCTTACTGTGCTGAGAAGAATGGCTCCGTATTTCCGGCTTCAATCGGTGATTCATCTCCCGCGCCGAGGCCGCTCCGAAAAAGCGCCAATATTTCACACACCGCTCGTGAAAAGAAATTGTCCCGCCGGCGAGGAGGAGGAGGGATGAAATATGGCGCAGGTCTGGCGGCGGTCGGGCCGCTGATAGGTAGCACCTGTTCCCGTCCTACTGCACACCATCTGTGCCGTCGGCGGAAATGTGCAATATCTGCCCGCTAAAACATAGATTATCAGCCTGCGATGGTCCGAGGGGCTGTCTGGTGGTTCGACAGGCCAGAGAGCTCTGACAAATGGTGTGCCGTGTTTTAATATCGAGAGGAGACTTGAGCTTCAGTCAAAGTGATTTGAGATGTCTTCCCTCCGCTTGTTAAAATGCCAGTTTAGTGGCCTGGGCTTTAACACAAAATTATAAACCAAGTGTAAGGAACTAAAGTAACATAACTTGAGTTCTTTCTGAATAATTTCGTCATTTTGTCACAATGTGCGACACCATGTGATTTCTTGTTTGGCGTTTTCGGCAAGCTCGATGACTGCGTGGGAGTTTCCGGAAAGCAGAGCTGCTGATTTGTTCACTTCTGCCCGAAGAACCCAGCCCTTCTCAACTGTACAGCCACGCCGTCGGTCCGGGTCCTTTTGATTGTTGCTCAGGAAGCCGACAATTGACTGGCTTTCGAGCAGCACTCAAAGTGAATGAGACCGACACTCGGACGTGAACGCTGAACTCCTGCGCCAACAGTCTTCAACGCTTCATTGTCGCATTCACCGCGGCAACGCACCGGCGTTACTCATCGACGATCACAATTCACAACTCAACGCCACATCAAAACTCACCGGACTCAACGCGTCATCAAAACTCAACAGACTCAACGCCACATCAAAACTCACCGGACTCAACGCCACATCAAAACTCACCGGACTCAACGCCACATCAAAACTCACCGGACTCAACGCGTCATCAAAACTCACCGGACTCAACGCCACATCAAAACTCACCGGACTCAACGCGTCATCAAAACTCACCGGACTCAACGCATCATCAAAACTCAACAGACTCAACGCCACATCAAAACTCACCGGACTCAACGCCACATCAAAACTCACCGGACTCAACGCATCATCAAAACTCAACAGACTCAACGCCACATCAAAACTCACCGGACTCAACGCCACATCAAAACTCACCGGACTCAACGCGTCATCAAAACTCACCGGACTCAACGCCACATCAAAACTCACCGGACTCAACGCGTCATCAAAACTCAACGGACTCAACGCCACATCAAAACTCACCGGACTCAACGCATCATCAAAACTCACCGGACTCAACGCATCATCAAAACTCAACAGACTCAACGAATCATCAAAACTCACCGGACTCAACGCCACATCAAAACTCACCGGACTCAACGCGTCATCAAAACTCAACGGACTCAACGCATCATCAAAACTCAACAGACTCAACGAATCATCAAAACTCGGTGATTCAACGTCGGAGATTACGAACTGCCTACTAAAGCGAAATACGAATACGAATACGAAATCCATCTGCCGGTGATGACCAATGACATTCTTCGTTGGTGACAGCCAGCAAAATGGTACGCAGAAACTGCTGGCTTCATTCTTGTAGGACACAAAAGCATTGTTTTTACGGATGATACCACACGCCTGGCGGAACCGTCTAGCAGTTATCGCATCATGGTCGGGAGCACTAACTAACTCTAGCGGGAGCATTTTAGCACTCTGTCCACGTTCAGTTGCATGACGTTCACGTTCAGTTGCATCACTTTTAATTTTGCTCTATTAGACCATTTCGGTTTGATATAGCGTAAAAGTAAATCGCTTTACACGCGTATTAATTAAATATTTTAAACACTTCACCATTAGTTGCCTCAGTTTTTTTTCTCACTATATTCTTAGAACATTTAACATATTTTATTGAATTAACTATTTGTATACCGTGCTAAAATTCGTTGGATCTCTAAACAACTAACTCTGGCAAGTAAAACTTGGAACTGCTTGGACGCCTGCTATTCCACCTCGTCAGCAACGCCTGCAGTCGGTAGGGTACCAGCAAGAAGTATGATATTAGAGGCCAGCTGGATTTTATCTTATTTATTACTGCGGGAAACTTTCGCCGATAAATCACACCGTCTGATAAGCTGTAGTTGTGTGATCTGCCGCGCGATTGACAAATCGCAGCCGTCGAGAATGGAATACATGCGACACTGAGGCCCCCGCTGGAGCAGCTTATCATTGTGTTTATGTTAGTGACCTTGCGGGAACTCATCGGATCGGAGGTGCCCTCTTCGCCTTCTGAGGTGGACGTACTTGCTCCGCACGTCTGTTGTCTGTCGTCATATAGACCTGAAATGCTGTCTCCCATCTTTGCACACGCTGCCGCCGTGTCCAGCTAGTGTCAGACCGGCTCGGAGTCGTCATATAGACCTGCAATGCTGCCTCCCATCTTTGCACACGCTGCCGCCTGCCGCCGTGTCCAGCTAGTGTCAGACCGGCTCGGAGTCGTCATATAGACCTGAAATGCTGTCTCCCATCTTTGCACACGCTGCCGCCGTGTCCAGCTAGTGTCAGACCGGCTCGGAGTCGTCATATAGACCTGCAATGCTGCCTCCCATCTTTGCACACGCTGCCGCCGTGTCCAGCTAGTGTCAGACCGGCTCGGAGACGTCATATAGACCTGCAATGCTGCCTCCCATCTTTGCACACGCTGCCGCCGTGTCCAGCTAGTGTCAGACCGGCTCGGAGACGCGCGCATCACTCTCTCCCAGAGCACAGAGCAGCATCTGCTGCTGGTGCCGGCTTGATCTCCAAGCTGTGTTTATCTGCTGGTGAGTTGCGCAATGGGAGCTGCAGTCGGACTGAGACCGGCAGTCGGGCCTCTTGATTTATTGTTACCCCGCGTCCCACGAGGCGTCAGCACCCCGCACTGTACCGCACTGTACCCCTGCATAAGTGTCCAGAAGGACCGCCTCCCCACACTGTACCGCACTGTACCCCTGCACAAGTGTCCAGAAGGACCGCCTCCCCACACTGTACCGCAATGTACCCCTGCACAAGTGTCCAGAAGGACCGCCTTCCCACACTGTACCGCAATGTACCCCTGCACAAGTGTCCAGAAGGACCGCCTCCCCACACTGTACCGCAATGTACCCCTGCACAAGTGTCCAGAAGGACCGCCTCCCCACACTGTACCGCACTGTACCCCTGCACAAGTGTCCAGAAGGACCGCCTTCCCACACTGTACCGCAATGTACCCCTGCACAAGTGTCCAGAAGGACCGCCTCCCCACACTGTACCGCAATGTACCCCTGCACAAGTGTCCAGAAGGACCGCCTCCCCACACTGTACCGCAATGTACCCCTGCACAAGTGTCCAGAAGGACCGCCTCCCCACACTGTACCGCAATGTACCCCTGCACAAGTGTCCAGAAGGACCGCCTCCCCACACTGTACCGCAATGTACCCCTGCACAAGTGTCCAGAAGGACCGCCTCCCCACACTGCACCGCAATGTACCCCTGCACAAGTGTCCAGAAGGACCGCCTCCCCACACTGTACCGCAATGTACCCCTGCACAAGTGTCCAGAAGGACCGCCTCCCCACACTGTACCGCACTGTACCCCTGCACAAGTGTCCAGAAGGACCGCCTCCCCACACTGTACCGCAATGTACCCCTGCACAAGTGTCCAGAAGGACCGCCTCCCCACACTGTACCGCAATGTACCCCTGCACAAGTGTCCAGAAGGACCGCCTCCCCACACTGTACCGCACTGTACCCCTGCACAAGTGTCCAGAAGGACCGCCTCCCCACACTGTACCGCAATGTACCCCTGCACAAGTGTCCAGAAGGACCGCCTCCCCACACTGTACCGCAATGTACCCCTGCACAAGTGTCCAGAAGGACCGCCTCCCCACACTGTACCGCAATGTACCCCTGCACAAGTGTCCAGAAGGACCGCCTCCCCACACTGTACCGCAATGTACCCCTGCACAAGTGTCCAGAAGGACCGCCTCCCCACACTGTACCGCAATGTACCCCTGCACAAGTGTCCAGAAGGACCGCCTCCCCACACTGTACCGCAATGTACCCCTGCACAAGTGTCCAGAAGGACCGCCTCCCCACACTGCACCGCAATGTACCCCTGCACAAGTGTCCAGAAGGACCGCCTCCCCACACTGTACCGCAATGTACCCCTGCACAAGTGTCCAGAAGGACCGCCTCCCCACACTGTACCGCAATGTACCCCTGCACAAGTGTCCAGAAGGACCGCCTCCCCACACTGTACCGCAATGTACCCCTGCACAAGTGTCCAGAAGGACCGCCTCCCCACACTGTACCGCACCGCTCACAGTCACACACGGTGGTGGCGGCCCGTCGGCGGCCAGCTGACTGCGCGGCGTCAGTACTGCGCGGCGTCAGTGTACTGCACCGCGTCAGTGTACTACACCGCGTCAGTGTACTGCGTGTCGTCAGTGTACTGCACCGCGGCAGTGTACTTGCGGCGTCAGTGTACTGCACCGCGTCAGTGTACTCCACCGCGTCAGTGTACTGCGTGCCGTCAGTGTACTGCACCGCGTCAGTGTACTGAGCGGCGTCAGTGTACTGCGCGGCGTCAGTGTACTGCGCGGCGTCAGTGTACTGCACCGCGTCAGTGTACTGCATCGCGTCAGTGTGCTGCGCGGTGTCAGTGTACTGCACCGCGTCAGTGTACTGCACCGCGTCAGTGTACTGCACCGCGTCAGTGTACTGCGCGGCGGCAGTGTACTGCGCGGCGTCAGTGTACGCGTCAATGTACTGCACCGCGTCAGTGTACTGCGCGGCGTCAGTATACTGCACCGCGTCAGTGTACTGCGCGGCGTCAGTGTACTGCGCGTCGTCAGTGTACTGCATCGCGTCAGTGTACTGCGCGGCGTCAGTGTACTGCACCGCGTCAGTGTACTGCACCGCGTCAGTGTACTGCGCGGTGTCAGTGTACTGCACCTCGTCAGTGTACTGCACCGCGTCAGTGTACTGCGCGGCGTCATTGTACTGCACCGCGTCAGTGGACTGCGCGTCGTCAGTGTACTGCGCGTCGTCAGTGTACTGCACCGCGTCAGTGTACTGCGCGGCGTCAGTATACTGCACCGCGTCAGTGTACTGCACCGCGTCAGTGTACTGCACCGCGTCAGTTTACTGCACCGCGTCAGTTTACTGTGCGCCATCAGTATACTGCACCACGTCAGTGTACTGAACCGCGTCAGTGTACTGCACGGCGTCAGTGTACTGCACCGCGTCAGTGTACTGCGCGGCGTCAGTGTACTGTACCGCGTCAGTGTACTGCACCGCGTCAGTGTACTGCACCACGTCAGTGCACTGTACCGCGCCAGTGTACTGCACCGCGTAAGTGTACTGCACCACGTCAGTGTACTGTGCGGCGTCAGTGTACTGTGCGGCGTCAGTGTACTGTGCGGCGTCAGTGTACGCGTCAATGTACTGCACCGCGTCAGTGTACTACGCGGCGTCAGTTTACTGCACCGCGTCAGTGTACTGCGCGGCGTCAGTGTACTGCGCGTCGTCAGTGTACTGCACCGCGTCAGTGTACTGCGCGGCTTCAGTGTACTGCGCTCCATCAGTGTACTGCACCGCGTCAGTGTACTGCACTGAGTCAGTGGACTGCACCGCGTCAATGTACTGCACCGTGTCAATATACTGCACCGCGTCAGTGTACTGCGCGGCGTCAGTGTACTGCACCGCGTCAGTGTACTGCGCGGCTTCAGTGTATTGCACCACGTCAGTGTACTGCACCGCGTCAGAGTACTGTACCGCGCCAGTGTACTGCGCGGCGTCAGTGTACTGCACCGCGACAGTGTACTGCACCGCGTCAGAGTACTGTACCGCGCCAGTGTACTGCGCGGCGTCAGTGTACTGCACCGCGACAGTGTACTGCACCGCGTCACATACCGTCCGTCTGTACACCGGAGGATAACGCTCCTCTGAAAACGTGTTATTGGTGCTAGTCTGAGGATGGACTCGGAGATAAGTTCAAAATACTGGCTGGGAGCTTGTCGAAATAATCGAGCAACGGTATGATGGAGTCATTCTGATTTCGGAGACTGGCATCGCTGGAACGTATTATTTTCCCCGCAGTTTATTTCATTTGTATTACATCTTCGATGATGTCTCGATAACACACATCTTGGAAACATTCTACAATTGTCTGTAATTTTTCCATATTTCCGTTGTTTTCACATATTTCTGTTTCTAGGCATACGGCCAGCAGAGCTGTCTCGTGGGTGCTTTGGAGTTATGGGCTATGACACGCACCCAATGTACTTACGGATGTATTTTGCATACACGGTTGCGACAACTGTACAAAAAAGTATTATCATGAATCTTATTAGTGAGCATAGTCTGATTGTCTTCTGAATTTAACTGAATTATGCGAACTTGGACAGTCAGTATGTATGCTGGTTGTTAGTATAATGTTACCCCTGTTGAGCTTCTCCGGGAGAACTTTGCCTGCGTCCCTGGTCACTGTTTGTCCGTGACCTCTGGCTCTGTGTGGCGTCGTCCGGGGGCGCTGGAGCCGACATCCGGGCCGGCGGGGGTCGTGGGCGGGCTATCTTGTTTTACCAGCTGATCTAATCGCATAGAACTGCCGACTGTGTTTGCCCGCGCCGTGGGAGCAAACACCGCTCTGTCGGACTCAGATGGCGGCCTCCGCAGCGAGAAGCGGCGGAACTGCAGGCAGCCGAGTGGAGTGGACATATACAACCGACGGACTGCCGACTGCAGTTCGATGCACATCCTTGCCCTCAGTCCGATGGAGATCCTTGCCCTCAGTCCGATGGACATCCTTGCCCTCAGTCCGCTGGACATCCTTGCCCTCAGTCCGATGGACATCCTTGCCCTCACTCCGATGGACATCCTTGCCCTCAGTCCGCAGGACATTGACGAAAGGGCCAATTGTGCTATGGAGACATGCAGCGGTGTCGATTTTTCAAAACGATTGGGGGGGGGGGGGCAAAAAGGGGCGGATCCAAGGGGGCCTATATCAGCGCCTTGGTTTCACTAAAGCGACTGGAATCGGTCAAAAAATAACACCAGATGTAAAAAATAACGCCAACTCGACAAGAGGGACGTGGGAACCATGGGGATAGTGGGGTCAACTCGCCCCCCCCCAACTTTGGAGCTGGGGGAGGGGGCAACTTTTTACACGATCACTCGACTCTGTACAATAACAAGGGCATTGTTATCGGAGTTTAAACGGCGGCGCCCAGCGTCGCGAAATTTGGCACAGCTGTTTGAGCATAAAGTACCCACACGGTGTTATTTTTTTTTGCTCGAGTCATCTCAGGTCAGGTCACCAGGTCAAGTCAAGTGACCCCACCTCCAAAATGTGTGCGGTCGTGCCACAGCCAGTGATTGACCAAACGGTTTGAAACTCACAGGATGTCATCAGGTGATAAGTACCTACATTTCGTTTATCTCTATTTTTTTTTGTATATCGGTGACCTAAGGTTAGGTCGATTTCGTGACTTCCCCATTATAGGCGTCAATGGGGTCAAATTTAAACACGTATAAATATAAAGGAAATGGCAAAATTGGACCAATTTTCACCAGATCCACCACTCTTGTGCCAAATGCAAAGCCCTATGTAACATTTCTGTTCTTTGACCTCTACGAGGTCAACTGAGGTGGCCCCCCAGGTCACGTAGGGTTTTTCTTCAATGACTCTTTATCAAATCAAGGTAGAGCAATGGGGTTTTCGCCATTGCATTCCATTGGCGGCGCTGGACACTTGAGACTAGGTAGGCAAGGCAGCAGTGGCGGCGCCAGGGGTCAAACGTAGGGGTGAGGCAGTCAGGAGGGGGGGGGGGGGGGGGTGCGCTGTGTCGTGATTTAGTTAAAAAGTAGGTTTTCAAGTATATGCAGATCACCACGATTAATACTTCACCGCTACAAACAGCCTGTTTATATGCTGTCATCCGTTTGTAACTGATTTGAAAATAGGTAAGAATTATCACGGATAGGTATGTGCACGCAAGGTTTTCGATTCGCCGCTTAATTTTGCAGGTTGACAATAAGTGTGCGACTGCAATCAAAGCCTACACATAAAATAATTAATTATATGCGAAGAACACAGCTAAGAAAAATGCATCGAAATTTAATGTCCTATTTGTAATATAAGTGTGGACGACCCGCCGATCTCCTTGCAGTAATATGCAACTATATCATAATTGAATGATATTTACCCTTAAAATAATTGTTTTAAACTATTAGAAAAAGATCCCACATTCAAAATAACCCGAGACATTTTCATTACGGCGTCTGTCACAGGTCCTTTGCTGCTGCCCAGGCGCGTACACAAGGGGGGGGGGGCACACGGGCCCGTGCCCCCCCCCCCCTTACGAAATGCGGGGTCCCTCTGCGGAGGCCCCGTGGGGCCCCTCTGAGGCGGCCCCGTGGGGCCTCTGTTTGGTTGCAATTTTTGTTTGGCGCATTTTGTGGAAATTTTCCGAAAAAAATACATTTTTGTAAAAAAAAAATGGGTGTCAAAAACTGAAAATCTCAAAAATCCGATATAGCCATTTTGATGTCCTGTTTGGCACACGGGCCCGTTGCCCCTTACGAAATGCTATGATGCCACCGACCCACCCTATGAGGAGGGCCCTGTCCGGTTGTATTTTTTACAAATACAAAGTTATTTTTTTTATCCGAAAGGGCCCACCGCGAAAATATAGAAAGCGAAGATATCGCAAAAATGTGTAACGGGTCGAAGCTCTAAGGAGAAAAAAGATCAATATATAAAATAAGACGAAGTGTACCTCATACAGAGGCGCACACAAGAGGGGGGGGGGCACATGGGCCGTACCCCTTACGAAATGCGGGGCCCCTATGAGTCCCGCATTTCGTAAGGGACCCCGCGGTGGGGCCCCCTTATGGACAGCCCCCGCGATGGGACCCCTGTCCGGTTGTATTTTTGTTTTATAAAAAAACGGATGTATGGCCACACATGAAAAATTAATTGGCCATGGAGACATGAAAAGTGAAAGTCTTCATTTTGTATTTTCATACGAAGGGGCCTACCGCAAAAATATAGAAAGCGACGTTATCGCAAAAATGTGTAACGGGTCGCAGCTCTAAGGAGAACAAATATAAATATATAAAATAAGACACGAAGTGTGGCTCATCCAGACGCGCACACACGGGGGGCACACACTGGCCTACGTGCCTCCCCTTATGCAATGTGGAGCCCCTCTAATGGTGGGGCCCCTGTCCGGTTGTATTTTGTATAAGAAGAAAATCCGAATGTATTTTTTCCACAAATGAAGTGACTTCTTATTTTCTATTTTCATCTTAGCACATCACGACTGTCCGCGGCCCGTGACGTCCAAGGCCCATTTCGATTGCAGAAAACCATATCGATCAATAAGGGAAAACAATGAAAGAAGGGAAAATAAATATCGGTATCGGAAGAAGGCTACCGAACTAGGTAGACATCGCCTACCTTGCCTACATGGGAGAATCGCCCCTGTTGTATTCGGCTTGTCGAGACGAATCACTTGATGTAAGAGTTGACTGATCTCAGGTCAGGTCAATTTTTATATATGGCCTAACTAGGTCACCAAATATATCATTCGATGCGTCTCGACGAGGACAAGACAATGGTGAAATCTGTTGTACTCGATCGTGCGTCTATCAAAAGTTATTAAAACATTGCAATTATTAGAATGTTTCAAATTAAATGGCTTCTGCTGACCTAACTATTGACCTTACGTCAATTATTATGGAACCCTAGCGACAGCAGAAAAATCAATTATATTTCGAACGTTTTTTCGCGCGTCGCTAGGTCTTTTAGTTATCGAGATATAGACGGTTTTATCAAGGACACTCATATACATGTAGCCGAAATTCTACCTTTGGTGACTTCTGGTGAACTCAATATTGACCTGACCTAAAAATGACCCAAGTACTTTCGATAGAGCTCGTCTCGAGCCATCTACCATCGTTTTCCGCCGGTCGCTGCGTGGCGTGTTTTTATATCTGGGGGGGGGGGGCGGAAATCACCCCCCCCCCCCCCCCCCCCGGCAGTTCGTGGTTGGCGCGAACCCCCGGCAGTGCGCGTGTTAATGGACCTTAATTCGGCAACAGTTAACTAACAAACAAAATAACTAACTAGATAACTAATTATATATATGTTACCTGCAATATGAAAACTCAGGCAGTTTGCAAACTGCCTGGCTCAATTCAGGCAGTTTGCAAACTGCCTGAAAACCTAGGCAGTTTGCAAAATGTCTGCAAATCCAGACAGTTTCGAAACTGCCCGGCAGTATGAAAACTGCCTAGGCAGTTTGCAAACTGCCTGACGATGCATGACTCCAGCCTCTGCGCGATCACGTGACGAGCCCAGATTGGTGCTGCCGGTGATCCGGCCGTATCTACGAATGGTGATGCACTATTCTTGCAAGCTGCACTCCTGAACAATGCATAGTCGATCTGAACAATGCACTCATGACTTAAAGGGACACTCCCACCTTAACATTAGTTTTGAGTTGAGATAGCCATGTTGTTGGATTTGCATTGGAATTAAGTAGGGTAGCAGTTAAAACAACCACACAGGTCTAATAAAAATAAATTCGAGCTTGGTCTTGACAATTGTAACAAATAAACCCCACGTGTATTTGAATAGGGGTCTAAAGCCGATGACGTCATCTTTCTTTACCAAATGGTGATGATAGTCGACTTGTTTTAAGGTTAGACTTGGATATATTTGCGTGTTTCAAATGGTTTGGTATTTTTTTTTTTAAATTCAAAGCGGCAGAATTGTCTCGAAATAATTGTGCCATATTTTGGCAGCGTAAAGGATTTCTGTATAGCTCTCTAGAGCTCAATATGACGTCATCAACCCAAATATTAAAACTTAACTTTTTATGAAATTGAGCACTGTTTGCGAGAAACAAATGTCATAATCGTGTTCGGCAGCCATTATTTCATATTTTGCACCACAGGCGGCGTACATTTGACAACTTTTGGGAAGGTGGGAGTGTCCCTTTAACAGGTGTCTATGCGGATGCCTCAAATAGGAAAAATATCCACTTGTGTTTGTGGATGAGACAGTAGGTAGATGGCGAGTAGATGGATGCAATTGTCACACAATCTAGGTGACATTTCAACGACGTGCAGTGTCGAGAAACGGGGCCGCTAGGGTGTATAATGCACGGGACGGGAACCGCATGGGAACGGGAACGGGACGGGAACGGGACGGGAACGGGACGGGAACGGGACGGGAACGGGACGGGAACGGGACGGAAACGGGACGGAAACGGGACGGGAACGGGACGAGAACGGAACGGGAACTGGACGGGAACGGGACGGGAACGGGACGGGAACGGGACGGGAACGGGACGGGAACGGGACGGGAACGGGACGGGAACGGGACGGGAACGGGACGGGAACGGGACGGGAACGGGACGGGAACGGGAACGGGACGGGAACGGGACGGGAACGGAACGGGACGGGAACGGGACGGGAACGGGACGAGAACGGGAACGGAACGGGACGGGAACGGGAACTGGAACGGGACGGGGACGGGAGCGGGAACGGGAACGGGAATGGGACGGGACGGAACGGGAACGGGAACGGGAACGGGAAAGGGACGGGACGGGGACGGGAACGGGAACGGGACGGGAACGGGACGGGAACGGGAACGGGACGGGAACGGGAACGGGAACGGGACGGGAACGGGACGGGAACGGGACGGGAACGGGACGGAAACGGGACGGAAACGGGACGGAAACGGGACGGAAACGGGACGGAAACGGGACGGAAACGGGACGGAAACGGGACGGGAACGGGACGGGAACGGGACGGGAACGGGACGGGAACGGGACGGGAACGGGACGGGGACGGGAACGGAACGGGAACGGAACGGGAACGGAACGGGAACGGAACGGGAACGGAACGGGAACGGGAACGGGAACGGGAACGGGAACGGAACGGAACGGGAACGGGAACGGAACGGGAACGGAACGGGAACGGAACGGGAACGGAACGGGAACGGAACGGGAACGGAACGGGACGGGAACGGGACGGGAACGGGACGGGAACGGAACGGGAACGGGACGGGAACGGAACGGGACGGGAACGGGAACGGGAACGGGAACGGGACGGGGACGGGAACGGGACGGGAACGGAACGGCACGGGACGGGAACGGTACGGGAACGGGACGGGAACGGGACGGGAACGGGACGGGAACGGGACGGGAACGGGACGGGAACGGGACGGGGGGAACGGGACGAGGGGGCGGGGACGGGGGGAACGGGGACGGGGACGGATCGGAAACGGGAGACGGGTGCGGAACGGGAATGGAACGGGCATGATCAGCTTAGCTATACACTATCGAACTTGGGTACCTTCGCATTGCGGTAGCAAGCGAGCCACACTTGTCTCCTAATTGAGGTTGTTGAAAACTTGCATCCATATTAGCATTTGTGTGCAGCTCTAAGGATATAACATGAAAGTAGTGCAGCGTAAGCAGATTGCGCACACGATGCGCCTAATTCATGATTTTTGCAATGTTTATGAAGATAGTTGACTGTTGAGAAGCGCTTAACTTTCTGGCGCGGTTATAATGTATTTTTCTGCGGCTTTGAACACACTGCCATATCCTCTGTGTTTGTGGATTTTAGCCGATCAACCATAACGTTTGTAACGGGCCGACATCAAAAGTTGGATAGGTATTTTCCGTTGTTATTTCTTGAAACGTAGGTATTTGACTGCCCGAGAGCAAGCTGTATCATGCTGGTAATTTGGGTTCATTTGCACAGTTACTATTTACCATTCCAACATTCTAACTGGTAGCATTATTATTTATTATATTCTAGCATCCAAAGATTCTGGCATTTTAACATCACCACTCCTGCAACTGACCCGGTTGTCTGGGACGGCAAAACTTGGACGACAAAACTCTCGCAGTAATGCGTGGTGTTGTTTGTTTTGCTATCAGATAGATTGGATGTGTTTGAATGACCAAGCAATAACATAATAGATGAAATCGTCCCAAATTTGCAAATGAGCAAACTATTAAGCGTAACTGACACAGCATCCAACAAAGAGCGAAACATTTCTGGCGGCACCCAATACGTGAACAAGATTGAAAACTGACTGACGCTCTCGTAAATGTCATATTGCCTAGACAGTTTGCAAACTGCCTGACACTATCGTAAATGTCATATTGCCTAGGCAGTTTCGATACTGACTGGAATTTCAGGCATTTAGCAAACTGCCTGGAATTTGCAGTCAGTTTGCAAACTGCCTGAATTTTTTTTGGCAGTTTCGAAACTGCCTGGGCCGGCCAGGCAGTTTGCAAACTGCCTGAGTTTTCATATTGCCTGTAACATATATATATATATATATATATATATATATATATATATATATATATATATATATATATATATATATATATATATATATATATATATATATATATATATATAT